>SJYS01024344.1:0-26090 GCA_006410695.1 Philantomba maxwellii
TATCATACTTTATTAAACTACTTCCCTTTCAGAGCTAATTTAGAATTTTCCCAGGTTCCCTCTAATACAAATAATGCTTCATGAACATCCTTTTCCATTACCTTTGGATATGAGTTCAATCATTTCTAACTTTCAGATTTACTTCCAGAAGCAGAACTGTTAGGTTCAGGAAATGAACTTTTAAATTTCAGATACATTGGGGCCAAACTTCCTTCAAAAAGGATGATCAGGATATTCATTTTAAAATATAATTCAGGCAGGAAACTGATCCATAATTACCAAACACTATCATTTCTTGAATTATTACTATCTCAGATATTTGTGGCTAAGTGCAATATTTTTAAAAATAATATTCTTAAGATAATCAAGGGTGCTAAGAGTAATTTTTTTAAGTTCCAGTTTTATGGGGTTTTTTAACATTGAAACACTATTCTGAAGATTAAAAACAAACAACACAAAATCTCCTGTATCTCAACAAAGAAGCCAGTATTTTAAAACAATAAAGTTCAAAATACAAAACCAGAAAAATTGTCAGAAAAGCCCTAACCAGGATTTTCAGAAAAGCTGTCAGAAGAAGTTGTCCTACCTGAGAAATAGGAGTCACCACGAGCTGGTCAATCCCTGTCTTAGAATTGTACACCTTCTGCTTCACGAATCCAGGGTCCACCACATAGTAAATGCCATCAATAGTCAGCGATGTCTCTGCAATGTTGGTGGCAATCACGACCTGCAGGCAAGAGGGACATAGTTGGATTGAACTGCCCAGTCTCAGTCCTGAGGTGTGAAATGAGACTTCTGAACTCAGACATCTTTCCAAAGAGATTGTGCAGCTCTCTCCCTCTCTCTAGATGGTTAGAGAGCATTTAATCTCTGTTTGCCCCCAAATGGGTGGAAGGGGAGGTGCCTTCATTTTAAGTGTTAGGCTAGGGAGGGAGTGGTACCTGAGAGAAGTGGAACAGGAAAAAGCAATGGCCAATCAAAGCCAATTTCATTTGTGCAAATGGCTACATCCCTCATTTTCTAGATCCAATGCTGATTACTACAATTTTAATTTTCTAGCACCCTGGGAAGGCAGAGATTTCCTGGTATCACATGTGCCAGTGCAAAATGAGATTTTCCTTCCCCCACAGGGACATCTGTACTACAAAATGAGCTGTTTGTGTATGCGAAACAAGAGGGAGACTTTTTTTTTCTGATCATAAAATGAACCACGAGGCAGCAGAGGAATTTCACGATTTGTGTGTAAAAAGCAGCATATGTGATCTAGATTATTGGTCTCAGCCTGGTACTGCCACTCTTCTTCCACCAGAGGTTCAGACAATAAAACACAATTGCTTGGAAAAATCATTGCCAGGAGGCACCAGAACATCTCACCTCATGTCAGCATTTTACTGGCCCTGGAGGCTTCTACCTGCCAGAGAACTCCCCCGTGGAGAGCAGCACAATCACCAGGAACAGAGTAGGAGTCACCGCTTTCCTCTCAAACCTGCTGCTCTTCATTTGCCTCCTCAGCACCATCTTCCATCTAGCAGCCCAAGCCAGAAACCTGGTAGTCATTCCTGACTTCTCCCCACTGCCCTTCCTTAAATCTCCAGGCGCCCACCATGTCTTGACCGTTCTAACTCTTCAATGTTATTCAGATCCATCTGTCTTCCAGATGGTTACTAGATTCATTCTAGTGATCATTTTATAATGTATGCAAATGTCAAATCACTTTGTAGTGCCCCTGAAACTATCATAATGTTGTACATCAACTGTTATTTCAATTAAAAAAGAAAATCCATCTGCCTTCCATTCCTAGGTATGTACTCAAGAGAAAAGAAAACATATGTCCACAAGAAAACTTGTAAACAAATGTTCACAGCAGCGTTATTCTTAACAGCCAAAAGGTGGAAACAATCCAAATGTCCATCAGCTGATGAATGGATAAACAAAATGTGGTACATTCTGTTCTACAACAGAGTATTCTTCAACAGTAAAAAGAAATGAAGTGCTTATACATGCTACAACATGGATGAATCTTGAAAACACACTAAGTGAAAGAAGCTAGTCCCCAAGGACCACAAATTATAATGACTCCATCTACATGACATGTCCAGAACAGGTGAATCCAGAGACAGAAAGTGGTTCCCAGGGGCTGAGCAGAGGGGTGAATGGGGGATGATTTCTAAAGGGTCTCTTTTGGGGATGATGAGATTGTACTAAAAATTAAGTTGTAGTGATTAATGGTTAGTGATGAATGGTTAATAATAGTAATTCATGGCTGCACAATTCTGTGAATATACTAAAAAAATTCTGTGACTATACTAACATGTACTGAATTTTATGCTTTAAAGGGGTAATTGTTCGGTATGTAAATTACATATCTCAATGAAGCTATTACTGTAAAATCCATCTGTCTCTTTTCCCACTGTCTCAAACATACTCACACAGTCAATTCCAGCTGCTGGAACTACACATCTCCCTGAAAACCCTCACAGCTCTTGGCTAGGAGGGCCTGTTCTGCTGACTTGGAATGTATGTTATCCTGCCCATCTTGTCTAGGTGAACACTCGCGTGTTCTTCAGGATTAGCTTAGATCCTAACTTCCAGTAAGAACACTGGGCTGGGTGCTCCCCTTCTGGGGACCCAGCACACCAGTAGCACTGTCACACTCTATGGTAAAAGCCTGTCTACTGGTGGATGTTCCACAGCAGACAGAAGCCTGTCCTCAGATGGCAGTCCTGTGTCTACCCCAAAGTCTGGGATTGCTCAAAAAACAACCTGGGAAATGCTCAAAACAACCTGGGAATGCTCAAACAACCTGGGAAATGAAAAACCACCTGTCAAATGAAGGCAAAGGGAGGAAGAGCAGGGATCACATACAAGACCCTCATTCTTTAACAAACTGTTTGGACTACTTCCTAAAATATAATACACAAGACTCACATACACCATAAGCAATCCCCGTCAGCAGCAGTTGCACATACCACGTGGTTTCAGAACACAAGCGCCTGTGTTACCTTTCTGCTGCCAGGTGGAGCTGGATCAAAGATTCTGGTCTGCATCTCACTGGGGAGAGCAGAGTACACTGGGAGGATAATCAGCTCTGGAACATCAGGTCCCAGGGATTTCATTCTTTCATACAGGATCTCGCAAGCAGTATCGATCTCTTCCTGACCAGTCAGGAAGACCAGGATATCACCTAAGAGGAGAACAGGAGCGTGAACTGACTTCCTCGGTGTGTGTTCTATACAAAGGCCACACTGACATTCACCAAACTCCAAGAGGTGGAAAACACTCTCATATTCTGATCTCTAACAAATTAAGAGGTTTTCCTCTATCCATGTTTATTCTGTTTGTTGTTTTGGTTTTTTAAATTTTTAAAAAATTTGTGTCTATGTTTAAATAGATGCACTTATTCCCTGCATACTATTATTTATATTTTCATCACCACCACTTCAAACATGCAAACCTGAGACCTATAGACCAACCAATATTTAGAAGGCATTTTTTTAAAAAAATGAACAAAAATACCCACATCAGGACTTTTGGCCTAAGAGGAAAAATGCTCTTTTCCCCCTAACCTGGTGGTTCTGTTAAGTGGATCTGCATGACCGTGATCAAGCTGGCATCTAGATAATCGGTTTCAGGTTCCTTTGTGTACAATATTTCCACTGGGTATGTTCGACCTGGGATGGTAAAGATGGGAGCTTCATAGAAGTACTGAGAAAACTTCACAGCATCCAAGGTGGCTGAGGTGACAATCAGTTTCATGTCCTGACGTTTCTGAACCGTCTAAAGGGAAATGCAATGCAGCTTACTAAAAAAGACTGCCCAAAAGAGGCACAGGTACTCAAATTCAATTCCCAGGCTTTCCTGGTGGTCTAATGGTTAGGAATCCTCCTGCCAATGCAGAAGAAATGGGTTCAATCCCTGGTCCGGGAAGATCCCACACGCCGCAGAGCAACTAAGCCCACGCGCCACAACTAGAGCCCGTGCTCCACCAAGAGGAGCCACTGCGATGAGAAGCCCCGCACCACAACTAGAGAGGAGCCCCCGCTCTCTGCAACTTGAGAAAGCCCACATGCAGCAACAAAGACCCTGCACAGCTAAAAACAAATGATAAAGGAAGCAAATCCTAAAAAATAACATCTACTCCCAGAATTCAGTTCCCAACAGGCAGAAGGGTCACTGAAGAGCACCTAGTTACCTTTTTCAGCAATCCAAAGAGCACATCAGTATGAATTGTTCTCTCGTGCGCCTCGTCCAACATGATGATTGCATACTGAGTGAGGTCGGGGTCGATCAGGCATTCTCGGAGCAACATCCCGTCTGTCATGTACTTGATGACTGTTTCAGGGCTGGTGCAATCCTCAAATCGAATGGTGTAGCCCACCTAAAGCAGAACCGAAGTGGAAAATCTTAGACACAAACCTCTCTTTTTTGCATCTTCACTCACGATTTCAGCCCAGACTATTATCCGTAATTTTAATAGACAGAATTTGACCAAGATGTACAGTGATTTCCTCAAAGTAAAATCTGCCTGGGGTTTGATCCTGAACAGATCTGATGACCATGAGAAACCCTCTCTCTCTCAGGAGAAACCGGAAAAAAGGTAGTATTATTCCTACAACAGCGTCATCACCCACTCACCTCTTGGCCTAAGCAACAACCGAACTCCTCTGACACTCTTTTGGCCACAGACATGGCCGCTACTCTTCTAGGCTGGGTACATCCAATCTTGCCCCTGGAAGTGTAGCCCGCCTCCGCCAGGTACTGGGTGATCTGCGTGGTCTTCCCAGACCCGGTCTCTCCAATAACAATCAGGATCTGGTTGTCATGGACAGCCTGAAAGCAACCAAATGTAAGTAAGGTCATTAAAATCTGCCACACATTACTCAGGAGTAAAATAATTGATTAAGTTCTAACATTAAAGGAGAAAAAGGGGAAACAGTAGTGCACATATGTAAGATGACAACCAGTGTTTAAATTTTTAAGTATGCATAGAAAAAAATATTAATGGTGACTTTCTATGGGTGATGTTCTTTTTCAACTTAGTAGGTAAAGAATCTGCCTGCAATTCAGATGTGGGTCAGGAAGATCCCCTGGAGAAGGGAATGGCTACCCACTCCAGTATTCGTGCCTGGAAAATTCCATGGACAGGGGAGCCTGGTAGGCTACAGTCCATGGGGTCACAAAGTGTCGGACACAACTGAGTAACACTTTCACTTTCAACACTTTCCCAGATGGCTCAGTGGTATAGAATCTGCCTGCCAATGCAGGAGATACAGTTTGATCCCTGGGTCAGGAAGATTCCCTGCAGAAAGGAACGGCAACCCCTTCCAGTATTCTTGCCTGGGAAACCCCACAGACAGTGGAGCCTGGAAGACTGCAGTCCATGAGGTCACAAAAAGAGTCGGACATGACTTAGCAACCGAGCACACATGCACGCATAACAAATTAAAACCTTTAAACTTTTAATTTTATTTACATTTTTGGATACTTCAAGAAGCATGCAGGATCTCAGTTCCCCAACCAGGGATAAAACTTGGGCCCCGTGCAGTGAAAGCATTAAGTCCTAACCACTGAACCACCAGAGAATTCCATGAGTATTCTTTTTTTTCTTTAAACTGACTCAATTATTTAAAAAGTATTGTCTTCCTTCAACTCATAAAAATACAATGATGCTAAAAGCATAAATTATCCAGCTCACCCTGATATTTTATATACATATATGTATGTTTTTTCAAGTATTATATGCACATGATTAAGGAATTCAGTAGCAAATAAAGGCAGTTCCTTTCTACTGTCATTCTCAAATCTCCAGTACCTTACCCCCTAAAGTCACTTGATTTCTATACTGTTTATAACAGCAAAGGATTGCCATCAACCTACATGTCTATTAACACAGGACTAGTTAAATAAGCCACAGTACACCCATATAACAAAGCACTAAAAAAAAAAATAGGGAACGATACTGAGCTGTGTCACTGAGGGGGAAAAAGCAAAATACAGAACTGTATATATAATATGCTGCCATCTAGAAACACACATGGTTCATATAAAACGTATGATACCTGTGTGTGTATGTACATACATATATTTGCCCTTGTTTGTATATGTATAAGAGATCATTGAAAGGATATGCTGGAAACTAATAAAGTATGTTGCCTCAGGAAGGTTTCATGATCTTAAATCAGATCTCAAGAAAATAGAAACAAGTACCTGAAGTAAAGACTTGCCTCAACGGGAAGTCAAGCATCCCCATTTTTCTTACTCAACACAATACTCTGCCCACTTGTAATTGCTCCAGGCGTCCCCAGTTCAAATAGATTTATTTCCTCATAGAAAAAAATATGTAGACTAATATATATATTTTTTTAAGTAGTTGGAAATTTTTTTTTTCCTATTCTCTTCAGAAAAGCCACTTCAAATGCACTGATTTTAATTAAGACATGTCATTTTTAGAAAACACCCTGATTTCCGCACCAACACGTCATAAAGAGCTTCTCACCTGGACCAGCTGCTCCTTCAGCTTGTAGATGGGGAGGCTCTCCCTTTGTTCAATGATTGACATCTGGGTCTTTTTTCCATATGAAGCTTTGTTGCCCCCAAAGGCATGCTTCTTCCACTCGGGAATGTCATTGGGCATCATCCCAATACCCCTCATGTTGGCAGCAATCTGCCTGCCTTCCGCTGCGAAGGAAAACAGGCGACTTATCAACCTCACTGTCCCTTGCCAACCCTCAACAGATCACATTTCTCCAGTACATTCCTCCTCTTTGCACCCTGTCTTTAAGCCATCATCTCTCCTCTGAACTATTATAAAAGCCTCCTAATTCACCATATGTGTTTACTCTTTACCCAGCCAATCCATTCTGCAGGGCACCCTCAACAGTCCTTTGGAAATTCCATTCTGATCTTGCCATACGCCCGCTTAGAACTTTGCACCATTTCCCAGTGAACACCAGGACTGAGCCCCGGTTCCTAATGCCATCTACAAAATCCTGGCGGCCACATCTCACCCCTGCCCCCGTGAACTCCACCCATCACTCTATTACAGCCACACAGGTTTTCTTTCCGACATCACAGCCTCAGCACAGGCTAGTCCTCAGCCTGAACATACTCTCCAACCCCCATGCATCCCCATGGACAAACTAAATCCTATTTATCCTTCAGGCCTTTGTCTTCCCAGAGAAGTGACCCACAATAGCCAAACACACCTCTACTTCTTATCTAGCACTGGTTCAGGACTTAACTAATTAGTTATTTGGCAATTATCTGGTTAATATCCAACTTCCCCACTAAACTGTAAACCTCATAAGAGCAGGAACCATGTCTGTCGTCTTCACAGCTGTATCCCTACATACTCAACACAAACAGTATTTGTTATGACTGTATCCAACAGTCAGTTAATATTTACTACACAAAGAATTATATGAAAAGAGAAGTTTCAGAGCTGTATTATCTTTAGAATAAAAATTTTTAAGTTATTCAAAAGAAAACAGCCATCTAATGATTTGACCACAGTTACGAAATCATGTAAAAAACAAAAACATGCTCTAACTGAAGGGAAAAACTGCATCACTGAAGCCAAGGATAGATCTTCAGTTACGTGATGGCAGTGCCCTCTCCCTGCATATTTGAAGGTTCAGATTTTTTTTTAAGTCCACATACCCACCCACCCCCAGAGTCCTACCATCAGGCAGCGGATCAACCCAATGTTTGTTGAGTCCCATGGGAATAGAATCCATCTCAGCTTCCCGCTGTGCTTGCTTAAGTTCCCGCCTTTCTTTGGCCAAGGCACTCTGCATCATTGCTGCTTGGGAGAGGGAGCCATCTGGATTCTAGTGCAACAGAGGACAAGGCAACAGCAGAATGGGATCTCAGCATGCATTGAATATCCAGGAAATAGAATGTAGTTGTTAAGCCACTCAAATCTAAAAAAGAGACTCACCCAGAAAAAACTTCATATCAACATATTAGACTTCATGAAAGAAGTAGATCAACTGTACCATATTCAAAGAACATGAACAAGGACAGTGATAAATCACTGCAAGAACTGGGGATTTTTGGCTTGAAGATGAGAGCCCCAAGAGAAAAGCCATATTCTTATGTATGATCCTGAGAACTAAAATTAAGACCAATGTAGATGCCTCTTAAGACATATTTAGTTCTAGCTAAAGAAGTCTACTGATCAGATCCATCTGGGGATGCAATGGGTCTCCTCAAGAGCTGGTGAATTCCCTGTCACCAACACTGTCAAGCAGACATGAGAAGACCACGTGAGATGAACTGCAGAGGATATATGGTTGGATTATAAGCAACAGTTGGGCCTTTAAGATACCTTCTTCCAAACTCCAAATTTTATCGTAACGATTTCATGAATTCTCTTCACAGCTCTACCCTACACAACATCTACTGCTATAGCTTTCTACTGGGAACCCCAGTTGGTCAAGTGATCCATTAACAATTACCCTTGAACCTGTAAGGTGATGACTCAAGCCCTAAAGCCTGGACAAAGGCAGTGATGATAGATCCAGCACTCATATTTATCTCTGCTTCCTCCCAAAACACACTAAAATGNAACATCTACTGCTATAGCTTTCTACTGGGAACCCCAACTGGTCAAGTGATCCATTAACAATTACCCTTGAACCTGTAAGGTGATGACTCAAGCCCTAAAGCCTGGACAAAGGCAGTGATGATAGATCCAGCACTCATATTTATCTCCGCTTCCTCCCAAAACACACTAAAATGAGACTGTAAGAATTTAAAAGGCGAAAACAACAAAGTCAAGTCAATCTTCCTCTATAACAAAAACATTCTAGACCCTAACCAACAATCACTACTGCCTCCNCTTCCATAAGCCTCTTACCCTTATCCTTCAGAGGGCAGATGAAGTGAAAACCACAATCATAGAAAACTAATCAAATTGATCACATAGATCACAGCCTTGTCTAATTCAATGAAACTAAGCCATGCTTCAGAGGCTCCCCCAGGACAGATGGGCCATGGTAGAGAGTTCTTATAAAATATGGTCCACTGGAGAAGGGAATGACAAACCACCTTGAGAATCACATAAACAGTATGCAAAGGCAAAAAGATATGACAGTGAAAGATGAACTCCCCAGGTCAGTAGGTGTCCAATATGCTACTGGAGATCAGTGGAGAAATAACATGAGAAAGAATGAAGAGACAGAGCCAAAGTGAAAACAATGCCTAGTTGTGTTTGTGACTGGTGATGGAAGTATTATGCTCTAAAGAACAACAATAAAGCATAGGAACATGGAATGTTAGGTCCATGAATCAGGTAAATTGGAAGTGGTCAAACAGCAGATGGTGAGAGTGAATAATGAAAGCTTAGGAATCAGTGAAGCAAAATGGACTGAAATGGGTGAATTTAATTTAGATGACCATTATATCTGCTACTGTGAGCAAAAATCCCTTAGAAGAAATGGAGTAGCCATCATACTCAACAGAAGAGTCTGAAATGCAGTACTTGGATGCAGTCTCAAAAACGACAGAATGATCTGTTTGTTTCCAAGACAAATAATTCACTATCACAGTAATCCAAGTCTATGCCTCAACCAGTTATGTTGAAGAAGCTGGAATTGAATGGTTCTATGAAGACCTACAAGACTTTCTAGAACCAGCACACAAAAAAGATATCCTTTTCATTACAGGGGACTGGAATACAAAAGTAAGAAGTCAAGAGATACCTAGCTGCTACTGCTGCTAAGTCGCTTCAGTCATGTCTGACTCTGTGCGACCCCATAGACGGCAGCCCACCAGGCTCCCCTGTCCCTGGGATTCTCCAGGCAAGAACACTGGAGTGGATTGCCATTTAGTAACAGGCAAATTTGGCCTTCAATTATGAAATGAAGCAGCACAAAGGTTAACAGAATTGTTACAAGAGAAAACACTGGTCATAGCAAATACCCTCTTCCAGCAACCCAAGAGACGACTCTACTCATGATCACCAAATAGTCAATACTGAAATCAGATTGATTATATTCTTTGCAGTCAAAGATGGGGAAGCTCTATGCAGTCAACAAACACAAAACTAGGAGCTGAATATGGCCCAGATCATGAACTCCTTAACTGCAAAATTCAGACTTAAGTTGAAGAAAGTAGGGAAAACCACCAGAGCATTCAGTTATAACCTAAATTAAATCCCTTATGACCTTATGATAATACATTGGAACTGACAAATAGATTCAAGGGATTAGATCTGTTAGAGAGCCTGAAGAACTATGGACAGAGAATCATGACACTGAATTTTCACTTTATATTAGGCACTTTAGAGTTACTCACAGAAGCAATATAACCCTGTGTAAAAGGTAGAGGAACCACATATCAAATTGCCAACATCCATTGGATCATAAAAAAGCAAGATAATTCCAGAAAAAAAAAATTTACTTTGGCTTTATTGACCACTCCAAAGCTTTTGACTGTAGATCACAACAGACTATGGAAAATGCTTCAAGAGATGGGAATACCAGTCCACCTTACCTGCCTTTTGAGAAATATATATGCAGGTCAAGAAGCAATAGTTAGAACCAGACATGAAACAAAAGACTATGTCCAGATTGGAAAACGAATATGTCAAGGCTATATATTGTTACCTTGCTTCTTTAACTTATATGAAGTGTACATCAGGTGAAATGCTGTAATCAAATTGCTGGGAGAAATATCAATAACATAAAATATGCAGATGACACCACCCTTTTAGCAGAAAGTGAGGAAGAACTAAAGAGTCTCTTGTGAAATTGAAAGACGAGAGTGAAAAAGTTGCCTTAAAGCTCAGCATTCAGAAAACTAAGATCATGGCATCTGGTTCCATCACTTCATGGCAAATAGATGGGGAAACAGTAGAAACAGTGGCTGACTTTATTTTTCTGGGCTCTAAGATCACTGCAGATGGTGACTGCAGCCAAGAAATTAAAAGACACTTACTCCTTGGATGGAAAGTTATAACCAACCTAGACAGTATATTAAAAAGCAGAGACATTAGTTTGTCAACAAAGTTCCACCTAGTCAAGGTTATGGTTTTTCCAGTGGTCATGTATGGATGTGAGAGTTGGACTATAAAGAAAGCTGAGTGGTGAAGAATTGATGCTTTGAACTGTGGTGCTGGTGAGGACTCTTGAGGGTCCCTTGGACTCAAGGAGATCCAACTAGTCCATCCTAAAGGAGGTCAGTCCTGGGTGTTCACTGAAAGGACTGATATTGAAGCTGAAACTCCAATACTTTGGCTACCTGATGTGAAGAGCTAAATCATATGAAAAGATCCTAATGCTGGGAAAGATTGAGGGCAGGAGGAGACAGGGACATCAGAGGATGAGATGATTGGATGGCATCACCAACTAAATGAACACGAGTTTGGGTAAACTCCAGGAGTTGGCAATGGACAGGGAGGCCTGGTGTGCTGCAATTCATAGGGTCGCAAAGAGTGAGACATGACTGAGTGACTGAACTGAACTGAACTGAATTGTTTATAGTCTCCTATGATTACTTGTATTTCTGTGATTTCAGTTTTAACCTTATTCTTCTGTATATTTAATTTTCTTTATTGTGGTCACTATTTTTTTTTTTCTTCTTGATATGCCTGGCTAAAGGCTTCTTAATTTACTCTATTCCATCTAAGAACCAGTTTTTAGTTTCATTAATGTCTTCTATCAACTTTTTAGTATTTATTTTGTTTATACCTCCTCTGACATTTATTATCTCCTTTCTTAGAGCTTTGTGCTTTTAAAAAAAATTGTGTTTTCTACTTTCTTTAGATATAAGTTTAGGTTTTTTATTTGAAATTTTTCGTCTTTCCTGAGAATGGCTTGTATCTCTCTGAAATTCCCTCTGGAAGTGCTCTTGCTTTATCTTATAGATTATGTATTGATATTTCCATCTTTGTTGTTTAAAAGTACTTTTATTTATCGACCCATTGTTTTTTAGTAGCATGTAGTTTAGTCTGTTTGTGTGTCTATTTATTTTTCCATTTTTTCTTATAACTGATTTCTACTTTTGTATCATTGAAGTCAGAAAATATTTATATAATTTCAATTTTACTAAGTTTATTGGACTTGTTTTATTGCTCAATATATGATATCTCCTGGAGAATGATCCATGTCCACTTCAGAAAAAAATGTGTATTCTGTTATTTTTGAATAAAAGATTCTGCAATCCATCTGATTTAGTGTGTTATTTAAGAGTGATGTTCTTTGATTTTCCATTTGGATAGTCTTTTTATTGATATAATGGGGGGTGTAAGAGTCCCTACTATTATTGTATTACTGCAAAGTGTTTTGTTTTGTTTTGCTTTGTTTTCTTTTATGAAAATTAGCATTTGCTTTATGTTTAAGGTGCTTCTCTATCAGGTGCACAAATATCCATCAATGTTATACCTTCTTGTTGAAATGACCTCTGGTTATTATGTAATACCTTTCTTTGTTTTTGTGTTACATTTTTTGCTTTAAAGTTTACTTTGTTTAATATAAGTATCATTACCCAGCATTTTCTGGGGAGTGGGCATAGAATACATTTTTTCCTTTCTTTTACTCTCAGCCTGTGTGTGATCTGAAATCAGTCTCTTCTAAGCAGCATATGTAACTTTCCTCATAGCTCAGTTGTTAAAAAATCTTCCTGAAATGCAGGAGACCCCGGTTTGATTCCTGGGTTGGGAAGATCCCATGAAGAAGGGATAGGCTACCCTCTCCACTGTTCTGGCCTGGAGAATTCCATGGACTGTATAGTCCATGGGGTTGCATAGAGTTGGACACGACTGAGCGACTTTCACTTCACTTCACTTCAGGTAGCATATACACGGGTCTTTTTTCATAGTCCTCAAGTCACCCTGACTTTTGATTGGAGATTTTAGTCTATTTACATTTAAAGTAATTATTGATAGTTATGGACTTGTCACCATTTGCTAATTACTTTTTCATTGCTTTGGTAGTTTTCCATGTTTTTGTTTGTTTTTCCCTGCTTTTTCCTTCCTCTCTAACTTATTCACTTTTCTTATGGTTTGATGGCCTACTTCAGTTGTATATTTCTGTTCTTTTTCCTTTTCTGGGTGTATCTATTATAGGCTTTTGGTTACCAATTTACATCAGTCTAATTTAAGTTAATAATCACTTACATTTGACATTTTCTAAAAGCATTACATTTTTTCTTTCTTCCCCTGATCTGAACCTAGCACTTCCCTTGTGGACTGTGTATAGTATTGCAGGTTTGAGGTACTCAATCTCTGTCTGCTAAATCACCACTGTTAGCAGGTTAGAGTAAGATTTCACCAGTGCTGCCCACTATCACCACCAAAGTAGAGGAAATCTGTAAAAATTAGAACGGTTACAGTCCTGGAGAGAGTCCCAGCAGACTTCTGCCCCTCTGGCAAATGTTTCAATATTAGCCACAAAATCTCCTTCATATATGCTGTAGGCTCTTTACAAATTGCTCCATATTATACTGAGTTTTGGGCCAAATGGGTCTTCAATAGTCCTTTAGGGGAAAAATCTTTTTTCCTTACATGCTAGTCTTTTCCCTGAACACAAACATCACTGATTTTCAAAGCTAGAACATTTGGATATTGTCTGTATGGTACAAGACCTGATGGCTGTGGTACCTAGTGTGGGGTACAAACCCATTGCTTCTCAGGGAGAAACTCCAATTATTTTCATGTTATATATTTAATTTTGAGATTCTTTCTTCTTGTGGGCTGCCACATCAGGGATGAGATTTTTGCCAAGAGTATGTCTCTGTTCTACTATTTTGATGTGGTTCTTTTATCCTTTTTTTGTAGAGCAGGTGTTTAGCTAGTTCTCAGGGTTCTCTTAGAATGATTTGTCCCATATGTAGCTCTCTATTTGCTGTGTCTGAGGGAGGAAGTGACCATAAGATCTTCCTACACCCCAGTTCAAATTATCTTCTCAGGTGGTGATTCTTCTTTATATTGTCTCCATTTTGCTAAGACAATGACTTTTCAGTCCTNTTTTTTTTTTTCTTCTTGATATGCCTGGCTAAAGGCTTCTTAATTTACTCTATTCCATCTAAGAACCAGTTTTTAGTTTCATTAATGTCTTCTATCAACTTTTTAGTATTTATTTTGTTTATACCTCCTCTGACATTTATTATCTCCTTTCTTAGAGCTTTGTGCTTTTAAAAAAAATTGTGTTTTCTACTTTCTTTAGATATAAGTTTAGGTTTTTTATTTGAAATTTTTCGTCTTTCCTGAGAATGGCTTGTATCTCTCTGAAATTCCCTCTGGAAGTGCTCTTGCTTTATCTTATAGATTATGTATTGATATTTCCATCTTTGTTGTTTAAAAGTACTTTTATTTATCGACCCATTGTTTTTTAGTAGCATGTAGTTTAGTCTGTTTGTGTGTCTATTTATTTTTCCATTTTTTCTTATAACTGATTTCTACTTTTGTATCATTGAAGTCAGAAAATATTTATATAATTTCAATTTTACTAAGTTTATTGGACTTGTTTTATTGCTCAATATATGATATCTCCTGGAGAATGATCCATGTCCACTTCAGAAAAAAATGTGTATTCTGTTATTTTTGAATAAAAGATTCTGCAATCCATCTGATTTAGTGTGTTATTTAAGAGTGATGTTCTTTGATTTTCCATTTGGATAGTCTTTTTATTGATATAATGGGGGGTGTAAGAGTCCCTACTATTATTGTATTACTGCAAAGTGTTTTGTTTTGTTTTGCTTTGTTTTCTTTTATGAAAATTAGCATTTGCTTTATGTTTAAGGTGCTTCTCTATCAGGTGCACAAATATCCATCAATGTTATACCTTCTTGTTGAAATGACCTCTGGTTATTATGTAATACCTTTCTTTGTTTTTGTGTTACATTTTTTGCTTTAAAGTTTACTTTGTTTAATATAAGTATCATTACCCAGCATTTTCTGGGGAGTGGGCATAGAATACATTTTTTCCTTTCTTTTACTCTCAGCCTGTGTGTGATCTGAAATCAGTCTCTTCTAAGCAGCATATGTAACTTTCCTCATAGCTCAGTTGTTAAAAAATCTTCCTGAAATGCAGGAGACCCCGGTTTGATTCCTGGGTTGGGAAGATCCCATGAAGAAGGGATAGGCTACCCTCTCCACTGTTCTGGCCTGGAGAATTCCATGGACTGTATAGTCCATGGGGTTGCATAGAGTTGGACACGACTGAGCGACTTTCACTTCACTTCACTTCAGGTAGCATATACACGGGTCTTTTTTCATAGTCCTCAAGTCACCCTGACTTTTGATTGGAGATTTTAGNGGAGAATTCCATGGACTGTATAGTCCATGGGGTTGCATAGAGTTGGACACGACTGAGCGACTTTCACTTCACTTCACTTCAGGTAGCATATACACGGGTCTTTTTTCATAGTCCTCAAGTCACCCTGACTTTTGATTGGAGATTTTAGTCTATTTACATTTAAAGTAATTATTGATAGTTATGGACTTGTCACCATTTGCTAATTACTTTTTCATTGCTTTGGTAGTTTTCCATGTTTTTGTTTGTTTTTCCCTGCTTTTTCCTTCCTCTCTAACTTATTCACTTTTCTTATGGTTTGATGGCCTACTTCAGTTGTATATTTCTGTTCTTTTTCCTTTTCTGGGTGTATCTATTATAGGCTTTTGGTTACCAATTTACATCAGTCTAATTTAAGTTAATAATCACTTACATTTGACATTTTCTAAAAGCATTACATTTTTTCTTTCTTCCCCTGATCTGAACCTAGCACTTCCCTTGTGGACTGTGTATAGTATTGCAGGTTTGAGGTACTCAATCTCTGTCTGCTAAATCACCACTGTTAGCAGGTTAGAGTAAGATTCCACCAGTGCTGCCCACTATCACCACCAAAGTAGAGGAAATCTGTAAAAATTAGAACGGTTACAGTCCTGGAGAGAGTCCCAGCAGACTTCTGCCCCTCTGGCAAATGTTTCAATATTAGCCACAAAATCTCCTTCATATATGCTGTAGGCTCTTTACAAATTGCTCCATATTATACTGAGTTTTGGGCCAAATGGGTCTTCAATAGTCCTTTAGGGGAAAAATCTTTTTTCCTTACATGCTAGTCTTTTCCCTGAACACAAACATCACTGATTTTCAAAGCTAGAACATTTGGATATTGTCTGTATGGTACAAGACCTGATGGCTGTGGTACCTAGTGTGGGGTACAAACCCATTGCTTCTCAGGGAGAAACTCCAATTATTTTCATGTTATATATTTAATTTTGAGATTCTTTCTTCTTGTGGGCTGCCACATCAGGGATGAGATTTTTGCCAAGAGTATGTCTCTGTTCTACTATTTTGATGTGGTTCTTTTATCCTTTTTTTGTAGAGCAGGTGTTTAGCTAGTTCTCAGGGTTCTCTTAGAATGATTTGTCCCATATGTAGCTCTCTATTTGCTGTGTCTGAGGGAGGAAGTGACCATAAGATCTTCCTACACCCCAGTTCAAATTATCTTCTCAGGTGGTGATTCTTCTTTATATTGTCTCCATTTTGCTAAGACAATGACTTTTCAGTCCCAAAACTAGTGATTTAGAAAAAAGGAAAATATGATGCTGACAGTATAAAAACTCTAATGAGAATCCCTGACTTCAAGAATTGGCTTTTTTATTACAACTCTCTCACAGATCATTTCATTTAACAAAAAAAATAAAATGAGCTTATTGAATCAGTTCCTACAATATACTTTTTGAAGAAGCAATAGATAATCACAGCTTGGGAAAATGTGGCTTACACTTTGAAAACTGTAATAGCAATTCAGGAAAGATGTATATAGCTAATTCCATAGATAACAACTACATGCTTGTATAGTTGCTTACATTTTCTTGACAGAATGTAAGGCAGAGACCTTGTCTTTTTCATCTTGTCTTCTAAACTGAGTCTAGTGGCATGGTTTGCACATTGTAATTGCCCAATAAATATTTGCAGGATTAAATTGAAAATTTTATCACTTTAAATAGCTCTTTGACACATTCTGGCCAGAGGTAAGTTTAATAAACTGAACATTACTTTCAACATAAATGTTGGAAATGACATTTCAAACACAGAGTTCAACATATTCATATACTCTTCTTAGAATTTTAACTTTTTATAAGCAATTCATTTAATGACTTTAACATCCGTTTTCAAAATGCTATTGAATCAAGCATACCCTGGTTTGGCATTAGACTCTTTCACAGAATAATTGAGCAGTTGCTAGAATGCTATCAAGCCAGATAAAATGAACACATTCTTAAAAACCAGACAAACAGACATACTCCCAACACTTGGAAAGTTAATGGTGTTATGCATTTAATATGAAATATTCAGAATTCAAACTGCTTTTCAAGGTATACATAAAGCATATGGGATGATTTGCTTATTCAGATAGAAGCTAGCCAATGGCAATAACATCACAGTGTGTGATTCTATACATTTAGATATATTTTATTCTTATTTATAAATTTTTTTTTAGAATTTGATTTGGCATATATAAATTAGGTTTAAAATAACACTTATCAACCTAAATATATAAGCAAAGACAGTATTTGAATATATCTATCCTTAATTTTTGTACTATGTTTGCAATAAGGAAAGAAGCTATTTTACCTTATTTATCTGCTCTGGTGAATTAAGTAATGAGATCTAGGAAATCACATTACTTTTATGTTTTTCAGCAGAGATTCTCAAATAATAGGAGGGCTTATCTGAGATGCACTCGTCAAAATAACTTGAGGATTTTTTTTTTTCTTCAGATTATACATAGAATATTCTGATCTATCTTCCCCCTTAGGTAGAAAATGAATCAGAGGTTAATCTTTGCAAAGTAACACTGTTCTCTAGAAATCCTTCAGGACCTAACATGGCATTTCTCTGGGACTTTTTTCTCTTTCACATCTGTCTTTTAAAAAAGCAAGGTTATCTTAACCAGTTCCTTCTGGACCCAATTACAGCCCATCTCTGATTCTTCATTATGACTGAGTTAGCCCACACACAGGTCATTATTGGTGGCAAGTCTCTCTGTGTTTCTTGTTTTAGATAATCAACAGACAAAATCTGATGATTACCATCTTATGTGTCACTGATTATTTGACTATCTAAAGGTCATTTAGCAGATGCATTGATCTAATAATCTATGTCTGGAGCATTCCTGTAGTACATTAGGATGGCCTCTTAAAGTTTCTTTGGGCAGTTCAGTTCAGTTGCTCAGTCATGTCTGACTCTTTGCGACCCCATGAATTGCAGCACACCAGGCCTCCCTGTTCATCACCATCTCTCGGAGTTCACTCAGACTCATGTCCATTGAGTCCGTGATGCCATCCAGCTATCTCATCCTCGGTCGTTCATTTCTCCTCCTGCCCGCAATCCCTCCCAGCATCAGAGTCTTTTCCAATGAGTCAACTCTTCGCATGAGGTGGCCACAGTACTGGAGTTTCAGCTTTAGCATCATTCCTTCCAAAGAAATCCCAGGGTTGATCTCCTTCAGAATGGACTGGTTGGACCTCCTTGCAGTCCAAGGGACTCTCAAGAGTCTCTTCCAACACCACAGTTCAAAAGCATCAATTCTTTAGTGCTCAGCCTTCTTCACGGTCCAACTCTCACATCATACATGACCACAGGAAAAACCATAGCCTTGACTAGACAGACCTTAGTCGCAAAGTAATGTCTCTGTTTTTGAAAATGCTATCTAGGTTGGACATAACTTTTCTTCCAAGGAGTAAGTGTCTTCTAATTTCAATTTTTTGGGGCAGAGTACATGCCAAAAACTGCATCTCTTACAAATGTTTTGTTTGATCAGAAACCATGTACTGAGTGCCTATTACATATAACACTCTGCTGAGAGATGGGTAAACAAGGGATATAATATAAAAAATCTCTAATGTGAGAAAATTATAGTAAAATTGGGAAGACCAAATGAATGTATTCATAAAGTTATAGATAACAGTACAAAATATTAAATTTAAATTGCATATACATGTGTGTTTGTGTGTATTTGGCTGGCCAAAAAGTTTGCTTGGATTTTTCTATAAGATATTATGGAAAAAATCCAAGCAAACTCTTGACCAAATCAATATGTGTATACACACGTAATTAGATAACTAAGTGTTTTAGGAATTCAGAAGTGAAAAAGATCACCACTGTCAATAATTTGTGGTCAGGGAAGACCTATTTGAAGGGATCTGATTCAAGGTGAAACCTTATTAATTAAAAGTGGTTGGCTTTGAGTCAATGTGAGTGATGAAACTCAGCTTCTGATCAGAGTCTTTAAAAGGCATACTTTCCTCTATAAGGCCTCTATGTGTACATCTCATGTAATTTACTTTTTACATTTTTTTTCTTTTCTATCAATATCACTGACTCCTTATTAAGGAATCAATTCTATGCTATCTTATTAGAGACCACAGCAACATTGAATGCAATAAATATTTTTCCCACTTGCTTGATTTATCATCAAGAAATGGACTTAAAATATATAAAGTTTAAAAATGCATTCATATTTCTGGGCTTTATTTACATAACTAAGTCATATAAAAAAAGTAACTTAAAAGTTCAGTCATTTGTAATGAATCTAACATCTCATATGAAAAAACTTGGTAGTTTTCTATGTCAACATGTTTGAACTAAACAGTGTGATATTTCCTGTCCCCTTGAGAAACATTTATTAAATAAACCCTTAACAAAAGACATTTCTTCAAATACTAAGTGTGAAGCATTTTTCCTTAAAGTAGACTTATTTTGTTATATTCAATGATAAGTCACTTTTGAAATATGAGAGGCAAGAATGTGCATATTTTCCAGCTTAAGAAAAGCTTTTTATGTTATCAGTTGTATAACCTAGTTTTGACTAATAAAGCCATCTTCTTTTGTTTCTACATCCCACAATTTTAAGAGAACATAAAGTACATACAGAAGTTTTGGTTATTTCCTCAATGTTGTCAATTTAATGATATCATTGTTTAAGTTGGAAAATTGCTTTTTTTCCTTAGAATAAATATTGATATGTGAAATGCTGATGTCACTATATTGCAAAAAAAAAAAAAAAAAGGCACAGCAGATCTGGGAAGCAGTCCAAAGTACTTCAAAGCTACTTTTTGGCAAACTAAAACTTTTTACCTGAAGCCATCATTTTCTACAGAAGGAAAAAAAGTCATTTATTTTGGAAGATAATTCAGATACATTATGAATTGATTAAACCCTTATGCATACAGTTGAATATACAGCCGCTGCACTTTTATCACCACCAGGAAGATCATTCTACCGCTCCTTGCATGGGTAGATCATTGTGATTCAGGGCCATCTCTAAGATATTTGCAAATTCTTATGAAGCATGACCCCCTGTCTCCTTGTATCTGAGAGCACACTACAAAAAGGAGGCAAAAAGTTAAAGTGTGAGGATTTAAAATCAGATAGGCTTGGTTTCTAGTAAGTGTGTGGGAACTAACTGGCAAAGGTTAAGAAATGAAATTATAGGGTGGAGGTTAATCATCCTTAAGTGCAGTACATACTGAAGTCCACTTGACTGGATTCATAGACAATTACTATCTAATTTGATTTTTTTTAAATGCTTCAAAAGTAGCACAAATTTCAAACTGAAAGATATAAATCATAGAAAAATTAGGCTAAGTCTGTCTTTGAATGTACATGGATACAATAAGGTCAGTTGCATTCATAATACATTGAGTAACTTGGTAGTTCTAGAGTCTGTTCAGTTCTTTATTCCCACTCATATACATTTTCCTTTGGTAGGAATATTTTTCTTCATTTCATAAATCAAACATTTATTTTGTCAATTTCCTTAGCAAACTTTCCCATTCTAAGATACTGCTATCCTTTAGGAGCTCCAGAAGCTGTCAATACCTGAAATGTTTTGTGAGTTTTCTCTGATACCATTTCCCCACCAGCAAGCACTTCCAAATCTTTACCTTCTCCAGTGAAATTGAAGGGCTCAATGACTTTTGACTTCCATGTAAGATCAGCAATGGCTTTCAACATTGCCACAGTTTATCATTGTGTTCTGGTAACTAAAATCCAATAAACATCAAATCATGTCTTGAAGATTTACAAAGCTAAATGAGCACTTATGAAAATAGTGTGAAAAATATATTTCTCAAACTTGTCACTAAAATGAAGTTCCCCTGGATAATTATTGCTTTAGCAAATATTGTATCTCAGGACATTACTAAACAAAGACTAATTGTTCTGACACAGGACAGATCTCCCCAGAGCGCGTAGTTAATGCCACTGAACAATTCTATCTTGCAAGACAGGGATTAACTTGAATAAAGCATCAGACATAAAGGGTTGGCACTAAGATCCTGTGGTCAATGACAATCAGTACATCTGACATAGGCAGACTGTAGAAAGAGACTGAATTAAGGTTAATGTGATAAAAATATAAAATTGGAGTATAGCGGCAAGGCAGAGGAGCAAAGTCAGAGCTAGAATAGTGAGAAATAACCGAAGTACTATATGACTAACAGGTAAAGAAGAGGTCTTTAGAATGAAGGTCATGACTTGTAGAGCAAACTACAGTGCCTGATAAGTCTCCCTGGGGTGTCGTTGGCAACCTCAAACAAACACACAGAATATCCAGTCAAAATGCGAAAAACTGGAAGAACAGCCATAAGTGTACACATTATTTTAAGAAATTTCATATATCAACGTCTTGAGAGATCACATCAATAAAGAAAAATAGGTAAGGGGAAAGTTTTCCAGAGATAAGATTTTTTTTTTTTTTAAGGGAGCACCAGGGGTGTACTAAATGAAGGATAATTTACTATAAAGAAAGACAAGATTGGACATTAAGGAATCATCACATTAACTCATCATGGAACTGAATTTCAATTTGATAACAACATGATTCTCAAAAAAAAATGGAGTTAAAAAAATAAGACAAAATAATGCAACTGTGTTCAGCAGCAAAAACACTGTATTTTGATTTCTAGAGAAAATTTCTGTTGTCAATACAAACTTTCCAGAGTTCCATCTACACTGTTGAAGTGGCTCATTGGCAAGCCTGGTCCTCTTTATCCACATCTCACTGAGGCATGGCCCACTCATGGCATATGCATATGGAGGAAAAAAATCTGCAGCTATTTAAGCCCATTGGGATATATTTTTATTTGTATTATGAAAGAACAACTAAGAAATATTGGACCCTTTCAGAAACTGAAAAATGTAAAGGAAGATCCAGATTTGATATCTGTAATGTAAGGAGAAATTCATTTTATGCAAATTAAAAACATGATAAGATAAATCACCCAGAAATGAGCTGACAGAATAAGATAAACATGAGAAAGAACATAAGTCTTGCAAAAAAATGTCTTGAATACAAGCTCTAGAACAGCTCTCAGTTTGTAGAGTCTTAGAGAACATACATAGTAAATACAATACTATTCTAACCAATAATAGAATATTGGAGTTTGGAATATTAAAACTAATAGTCTTTCATTCTTTCTGTTTTCTACCGTCTAGCATGAATCATGTATGTATGTGCACATACGCATATATGTGTATATGTGTATCATATATATATACATATATATAGTATATATTTGATTCAGAGTTATTTTATGTGGGTGCATAGTGTCTATAGCTTAATGCATTCAATCTTTCCAATTTGATGGACATTCAGGTTGTTTCTAGTTCTTTTTGTTTTGTTTATGCCTTTATAGATTAATCTGCTATTTAATGTCCTTGAAAAGATATTGATTTTTCTGTTGTCTGCATTACTGTTAGATAGATTTGTAAAAGTTTAAACTAAGAATAAAATGACACAGAGGCATTTAAAATGTAATTTTAATCAATCTTGCCAGATTATTCTTTTAAAATCTATTATTTTTCCTATCATAATCAGAACTTGAAATAATTAATATTTTTGTCTGTTTCCAATTATTTACCACTTGAAAGATTGGGAAATGTTTTCCCATTGTACTTTACACATTGAAAGTCAGTTGTTTTATTTCTCTTTCACAAATAATATGCATGGGAATATGTAAATTCTTATGTTTATTGATCATTTATGTGTATTCCTTTTTTGGCTACTTTATCCATAAATTTTGCTGATTTTTTTCTTTATATTTTGTCTTCATTATGTTATCTTTTTGTAATAGTGACATGTCATCATAGTGATATTAAAGTTTTTATATCCAAAAATCTACAAACAATAAATGCTGGAGAGGGTGTGGGAAAAGGGAACCCTCTTACACTGTTGGTGGGAATGCAAACTAGTGCAGCCACTATGGAGAACAGTGTGGAGATTCCTTAAAAACCTGGAAATAGAACTGCCATATGACCCAGCAATCACACTGCTGGGCATACACACTGAGGAAACCAGAACTGAAAGAGACACATTTACCCCAATGTTCATTATAGTACTGTTTATAATAGTCAGGACATGAAAGAAACCTAGATGTCCATCAGTAGATGA
This sequence comes from Philantomba maxwellii, assembly GCA_006410695.1. NCBI lineage: Eukaryota > Metazoa > Chordata > Mammalia > Artiodactyla > Bovidae > Philantomba > Philantomba maxwellii. Next base: position 23,407 of record SJYS01024344.1, read on the forward strand.
ATGGATAAGAAAGCCATGGTACATATACACAATGGAGTATTACTCAGCCATTAAAAAGAATACATTTGAATCAGTTCTAATGAGGAGGATGAAACTGGAGCCTATCACACAGAGTGAAGTAACTCAGAAAGAAAAATACCAATAAAGTATATTGACACATATATATGGAATTTAGAAAGATGGTAATGATGACCCAATATGTGAGACAGTGAAAGAGACACAGATGTAAAGAACAGTCTTTTGGACTCAGTGGGAGAAGGTAAGGGTGGGATGATTTGAGAGAATAGCACTGAAACATGAATATTATCATATGTGGAATAGATCACCAGTACAGGTTTGATGCATGAGACAGGGTGCTCAGGGCTGGTGCACTGGGATGACCCAGAGGAATGGGATGGGGAGGGAGGTGGGAGAGGGGTTCAGGACGGAGAACACGTGTACACCCATGGCTGATTCATGTCAATGTATGGCAAAACCACTAGAGTATTGTAAAGTAATTAGCCTCCAATTAAAATAAATAAATTAAAAAAAAATTTTGTCAGAAGATTGGCAAATAGATATGCTTTTTAAACACCTTATCTTTTTTTAAATTATTAGCTCTTTTTCCTTGAAGTAGGTATGGGATCACATTCATAAAAAATGTTAAAATACATTGAACATTTTTTTCTGTCCATAATGTCTAATAAATACAGAGGCAACCCGATTTGGTGAACTGGTCACATATTTATGATAAAACTAACAGTGGCACCCCACTCCAGTATTCTTGCCTGGAAAATCCCATGGACGGAGGAGCCTGGTAGGCTGCAGTCCATGGGGTCGCTAAGAGTCGAACACGACTGAGCAATTTCACTGTTCATTTTTATGCATTGGAGAAGGAAATGGCAACCCACTCCAGTGTTCTTGCCTGGAGAATCCCAGGGATGGGGGAGCCTGGTGGACTGCCATCTATGGGGTCACACACGGTCAGACACGACTTAAGCGACTTAACAGCAGCAGCAACAAAATATACACACATTTGTCTTTCATTCAACAAACTCCCCCAAACCTCAGATTGTTTATGCTATCTTGACATTTCAAAAAGAAAGAAACAAAATGCTTCATCAAAAATTAAAATTGCTTCAGCAATAAATCCTTTTAAAAAGGAAAAGTAAATTGTTCACCATATTCAGTGTGCATTATTGTTTTCTCAGTCTTTACTTCTCCCAATAAAGTTAGAAAAAAAATTCTATTAATAGCACATTTCATCATGTAGAAGAGTGTTAAAAAGTTAAACTGAATATTTTCAGCTTTTAAGTAATCTCATCATTCTGTTGTTTCTATTTTAAAGTGAACAAGTAAAACATTGTAAATTATAGCATAACATTCAAGAACAGATTCTCGCTAAGTTCTTTGAAATAAAAAGCTAGCCAAGGGAAACTTGAATGCTTAAAAGGTTTAAAATAAATACATATTGACACATATTCAAGAGTATTGGTTTTTTGAGGGTAGTCCGTAGATCAAAAGCACTAGAATCACCTGAAAAATTTTAGAAATACAACTTCTTGGGAAGCACATCAGATGAACTAAATCAGAACTAAATGTAAGCTCCATCAATCTGTAATTTAAGAAATTCAGAAGATTCTTACATAGTTTAACCTCTGACAGCTGCCACTTTTATTCCTCCTTGATGCTTTCAGTTGGCCTTGCTAGCACTCAGGAAGTTTGTGTATGTGTATTTCATTGTATGTATTATATGCATGCTTTATATATTACATATAACACACACATATATATATAATGTATAATATGATAAGTAGCTAATTTATATGACCACTTATAGTTGTATCATAATATCTGATATAAAATGAGTGATGAGTTAAGAAATCAACTGGAAGAGAAACNAGCTATTATACTAGTGTGGGAGAAACTTTAGAAGTGTGAATGAAAAAGAGATAATGGATTTTTGAGATGTTTAAAAATTATATATTTTTCTTAAAAGATTTATTTTCTAAACTTTAATACTAGCTAATGGAAAATAGGATAACAAAACCCTAGTAAGGATTACTAAAAATTATATATAAATTATATGTGTCATTTTTAATTACTTTTAATGTTTATTAGAATGGCAGTCAGATTCTGATTCTCCCTACTTGTCATACCCTGTCCTAGCTATCTAAATGTGGTCTTTTCTCCATTATAAAACTTTAAAATATCACTTAAAAATTTGTAAAAATTGATAAACTTGTTAGCATTTTAACTTAGGTGAGTTTTTCACAGATATATACATATGAAAGTAGTTGCCTTAAAGTTGGAATTTTTAAAGGAGGTAATGCAGACAAATAAGAATGCAATACTTGGAATTCCCTTTATTTACTTAATCTCCCTGATCTCCACAGAAAACGTACAATGTATATGTAACTGTGCTGTGTGCTTAGTCACTCAGTAGTGTCTGACTCTTTGCCAACCCATGGACTGTAGCCCACCAGGCCCCTCTGCCCAGGGGGATTCTACAGGCAAGAATACTGGACTGGGTTGCAATTCCCTCCTCCAGGGATTTTCCCAACCCAGGGATCAAACCGAGGTCCCTGGCACTGCAGGCAGATTCTTTACCATCTGAGCCTCTAGGGAAGCCAGTACATATAACTACAGGATAAAAAATAAAAGCATGTGAATTTGTTTAATAGATTCACTTTCTAACATGTATG
>SJYS01024344.1:71913-84687 GCA_006410695.1 Philantomba maxwellii
GAGATGGTGATGAACAGGGAAGCCTGGCGTGCTGCAGTTCATGGGGTTGCAAAGAGTCGGACATGACTGAGTGACTGAACTGAACTGAACTTACTTTAAAAGTATCTTTGTATCGAAATATAAGTGCTTGGAATCACTTGGTCTAACTTTCATAGTCTGGGGGAAGCTAGGATTTTCATTTTCAAATTTCCCCCCTCTCCATCACAATGATGCATGAAGAATTGCATCATTAAAGCTAAGCCTTGTTCCCATAACACCCAAGAACATGCTCTAGTCTAGTGGAGCTAGGCATGGCTCATTGCTCTTTCAGGGCATGACCTGGGTCTGCTGGTCAATATTTTGCCCACTCTTCTAACCCTACAACTTACTCTAATGCCTTGGTTATGTGGAAATTTAAAGGCAACTGATACCTTTTGCAAGATTAATAAGAAAATGTCAAAAGTCAATATTTACAATGATCTCCAAGGTAGGTGGCGTTACGCTAGCCCCCTCTATTGGTCTCTATCCCACTGTTCTTTTAAGTCTAAAAACACTAAGGAAGAGTCGACAGTTATGTACATCCTAGCTTTTCCCAGTAAGTGTTAGTCACTCAGTCGTGTCTGGCTCTTTGCAACCCCATAAACTGTATGTAGCCCACCAGGCTTCTCTGTCCATGGAATTTTCCAGGTAAGAATCCTGGAGTGGGCTGCCATTTCCTTCTCCAAGGGATCTTCCTGACCCAGGGATTAAATCCATGTCTCCTGCATTGCAGGCAGATTCTTTACCGTCTGAACCACCAGAGAAGCCCAGTAANCTTCTCTGTCCATGGAATTTTCCAGGTAAGAATCCTGGAGTGGGCTGCCATTTCCTTCTCCAAGGGATCTTCCTGACCCAGGGATTAAATCCATGTCTCCTGCATTGCAGGCAGATTCTTTACCGTCTGAACCACCAGAGAAGCCCAGTAAAGGCCTGGGAAAAGGATATTCCCATCTAATTCCCAATCAGGCCAAGGGAGATGTCATGGATAACATTTATGGGGTAATGTGTTGGAGGGGACACCAAGGAGTTACCCAGTCCTTACTGAATCTTATTTTTAAATTAAAAAAAAGTTTTCAAAAATTATTTTGGCTGCTCTGGATCTCATTGTGTCACATGGACTTCTCTAGTTGCAGTGATCCGGCTTAGTTGCCCCTCGGCATGTGGGATCTTAGTTCCCTGACCAGCGATGGAATCTATGTCCCCTGCATTGGGAGGCAGATTCTTAATCACTGGACCACCAGGGAAGTCCCCTTACTGGATCTTTTCAGGGAACTTTATTCAAACTGGTGCAGAAAGATCAATGTCTAGCTTTCTTGTCAAAAATCTGTGTAGAAGGTTATTTAAAACCTTAACCTGTGGAAGCATTCCAATCTCTCCAATGAAAATGCTGAACTACAATTTTTAATGTACCATCCAAAGGAAATACCGTGTCTGAAATGCATTCATGTATATCTTACCATGATCTTGAGTATTTCTTCCCAGTCTTTGTGGCTATTGATGGAGAGTGGCTGGATCTAAAGGCACGAAGTCCAGGGGTCAGCTTGTGTTATTCCCAGGATCATTAATGTCTTCAAAAGCCTGTGAGACTGGGAGAAGGGGATAGCCTTTCAAGCAATTTCTATGATTTACATAAATGTCCTTCTTCAACCTAAAATTGAGAGACTTTTCCAAGGGTCTTTAGGTGGTCATTAGACAAGTAGCTGAAACACATTCTTTTGTTTTCCATTTAAGTCAGTTCAGACACAAGAAAATGACATTAATTTCAATCCCAATTGAGCGGTACTTAAATCAAGAAGTTGAAGATGTATAGAACGGTCTTTTGGACTCTGTGGGAGAGGGCGAGGGTGGGATGATTTGGGAGAATGGCATTNCAGCACTGTTTATAATAGCCAGGACATGGAAGCAACCTAGATGTCCATCAGCAGATGAATGGATAAGAAAGCTGTGGTACATATACACAATGGAGTATTACTCAGACATTAAAAAGAATACATTTGAATCAGTTCTAAAGAGGTGGATGAAACTGGAGCCTACTATCCAGAGTGAAGTAAGCCAGAAAGGAAAACACCAATACAGCATATTAATGCATATATATGGAATTTAGAAAGATGGTAACAATAACCCTGTATGCAAGACAGCAGAAGAGGCACAGATGTATAGAACAGTCTTTTGGACTCTGTGGGAGAGGCCAAGGGTGGGATGATTTGGGAGAATGGCATTGAAACATGTATAATATCATATATGAAACAAATCACCAGTCCAGGTTCGATGCATGATATTGGATGCTTGGGGCTGGTGCACTTAGACGACCCAGAGGGATGGTATGGGCAGGGAGAAGGAAAGGGTTCAGGACGGAGAACACATGTATACCTGTGGTGGATTAATGTTGATATATGGCAAAACCAATACAATATTGTAAAGTAATTAACCTCCAATTAAAATAATTTATTTTAAAAAATAAAATTAATAAGTCAACATGATATTTTGTTTTGTGAGCCACCATATCTCTAGAGAGAGTAATCTACTTTATTTAGTATACTTATTCAAATATCAGTCTTATCCAAGGCTATCCTGAGAAACACACCCTGAATAAAATTAGCCATTGCACATACAAATAAGTTTTTGTTCACAAAAGAATTTTCTTTGCATTTTCTGAATGTTGTTGATTTAAAGATTGTCATGGAGTGTTTATAATTATCATGTCAGCAAAATTATATACATATGTTCTTTTATTTGTTTATTTATATACACACACATCCAAAGACACACATACACACACCCTAATTCCTATATCCTGTCTTTTGAATAGAACAAGAAGAAAATTAGCATTTTATAGATTAACACAAAACTGTGTATGTGTGTGTTCAGTCGCTTCAGTTGTGTCTGATTCTTTGTGACCCCATGGACTGTACCCTGCCAGTATTCTCAGTCCATGGGTTTCTCCAGGCAAGAATATTGGAGTGCGTTGCCATACCCTCATCCGGGGGATCTTGACCCAGGGATCAAAGGCGCGTCTCCTGGGTCTCCTACAATGCGGGCAAATTCTTTCCAGCTGAACTAAAGTTAAACAAACCAAAATCTGACTACAAAGTTCATCTCTATGCAAGAAACATAGGTATATTAAGGTACAAATTGTATGCTTATAGTATGGCAATTTCTCGATCATTATTCACATTTTTTTTTTTTTTTTGGAAGGACGCTAAAATTTGAGCCATCTGTGCTTCATTCTTTCTCAGTAGCAAAATGGAAACATAAAATCTGATGAGAATTTGGGAGACCAAATATCATGTTGACTTTTTTATTTTAAGAGTAGATGGTGGTTTCTTTTAATTTTCATTAGAACTCATATGTCCTATTCAGAGATATAAGGCAGATTATCTATGGTATATTACAATTTTTTATGCATTTAATATATCTTTAATAGGAAAAGAAGTACGTCAAGGCTGTATATTCTCATCTTGCTTATTTAACTTATATGAAGAGTACATTGTGAGAAATGCTTGGCTGAAAAAAGCACTAGTTGGAATCAAGATTGCTGGGAGAAATATCAATAACCTCAGATATGCAAATGACAGCATCCTTATGGCAGAGAATGAAGAGGAACTAAAAAGCCTCTTGATGAAAGTGAAAGAGGAGAGTGAAAAAGCTGACTTAAGGCTCAACATTCAGAAATGAAATGTGATCAGATCATGAAATCCAGTCCCATCACTTCATGGGAAGTAGATAGGGAAACAGTGGAAACAGTGTCAGATTTTATTTTTCTGGGCTCCAAAATCACTGCAGATGGTGACTGCAGCCATGAAATTAAAAGACGCTTACTCCTTGGAAGAAAAGTTATGACCAACCTAGATAGCACATTCAAATGCAGAGACATTACTTTGCCAATTAAGGTCCGTTTAGTCAAGGCTATGGTTTTTCCAGTAATCGTGTATGGATGTGAAAGTTGGACTGTGAAGAGGGCTGAACACCGAAGAATTGATGCTTTTGAACTGTGATGTTGGAGGAGACTCTTGAGAGTCCCTTGGACTGCAAGAAGATCCAACCAGTCAATCCTAAAGGAGATCAGTCCTGGGTGTTCTTTGGAAGGAATGATGCTAAAGCTGAATCTCCAATACTTTGGCCACCTCATGTGAAGAGTTGACTCATTGGAAAAGACTCTGATGCTGGGAGGGATTGAAGGCAGGAGGAGAAGGGGACGACAGAGGATGAGGTGGCTAGATGGCATCACTGACTCGATGCACATGAGTTTAGGTGAACTCCAGGAGTTGGTGATGGACAGGGAGGTGTGGCATGCTGCGATTCATGGGGCCACAAAGAATCAGACATGACTGAACTGAACTGAACTTATATCATTTTATTGCATGCTTTACCATGAAAAGGAATTTACACTACAGCTAATTAATACTTCTCATTGAAGGAGAGATCTTTTTATTTCCATGTATGCTATATATTTGTTGTTGTGCAGTTACCAAGTTGTGTCTAACTCTTCATGACCCCATGGACTCCAGCATAACAGGCCTCCCTGTCCCTTACCATCTCCCAGAGTTTGCCCAAGTTCATGTCCATTTTACTGGTGAGGCCATCCAACCATCTTATCCTCTGTCATCTTCTTCTCCTTCTGCATTCAACTTTTCCCAGCTTCAGGGTCTTTTCCAGTGAGTAGGCTTTTCACATCAAGTAGCCAAAATATTAGAACTTCAGCTTCAATATCAGTCTTTACAATGAGTATACAGGGTTGATTCCCTTTAAGACTGACTGTTTCTACATGTGTTCCCCCATCAATATTGTAAAGTAATTAGCCTGAAATTAAAATAAATACATTTATATTAAAAAAAAAAAAACTGACTGGTTGGATCTCCTTGCAGTCCAAGGGACTCTTGAGTCTTATCCAGCAACACAGTTCAGAAGTGTCAGTTCATTAGTTCTCTGCCTTTTTATGGCCCAGTTCTCACACCTGCACATGACTGCTGGAAAGACCATAGCCTGACTATACGGACATTTGTCAGCAGAGTGATTTCTTTGCTTTTTAACACACTGTCCATACATTGTATCAACACAGACTTCAATATTCATAACATATTTACATTCCATCATCAAAAATAATTTTACATGTGAGAGTCACACTACTCTTCTGACCACACTTAGAAACATTATAGTAAAACATGATGTTTTTATACATCTAAAATTAATGTGCTGTGAATCATTTACATGAGGTATAAAGAACAGAGTATAGATAACCCCCCAAGTTATACATATTCTAAAGGATTGTATCACTGAATAAGCATACTGTTTTTCTTTTCTTGCCTTAGTAATTTGGAAAACAGAAGTGGCATTCTCTTGCTGCTGCTAAGTCACTTCAGTCGTGTCCGACTTGTGCAACCCCATAGACGGCAGCCCACCAGGCTCCCCTGTCCCTGGGATTCTCCAGGCAAGAACACTGGAGTGGGTTGCCATTTCCTTCTCCAATGCATGAAAGTGAAAAATGAAAGTGAAATCATTCAGTCGAGTCTGACCCGCAGCGACCCAATGGACTGCAGCCTATCAGAATCCTCCGTCCATGGGATTTTCCAGGCAAGAGTACTGGAGTGGGGTGCCATCACCTTCTCTGTGGCATTCTCTTATGCAGTTCTAATTTTCTGTAAAACTTTTACCTACACAAGCTAATATATTCTCTTACATTTTCTGTGGAAATATTACCATTTCTACCTAATCATCACTGAAACAATAAATCTTCCAAAGTTAAGGAACTAAGAACAGGATGGAAATAAGCTTATTGAAATCATGTCACACACCAGTATGACAAATTCTACTTTGTATGAAATACAGAAACTTTTTTCTCCAAAGCAGACACATTTTAAATTACAACTATGTTGATGAATATTCTGTGAAGATATAGGTGATTATATCAATTTAATGTTTCGTGTATTAATGAATTAATACCAATATATTAAATACCATGATTGAAATAATTTGAATCTTAAATACTACTACTCAAAAAGCATTTTCCTGATAAGAAGTCATCAGTTTTATTTCAATCGTATGACAAGTATGAATGATTTCCAGTTCAGAATGACTAAAATGACTTTAATATATTTTAAAATTAATGACTTCTCTTCTATTCTATTGGTACAAGAGACTCATACTCGGTGCAGAACTAATGTAAGATTAAAAGATTTTGTTAACATAAACCTGAGTAGTAGGAAAATCAAAAGAAAGGAAGAGAAAATCTACTGTTAGAGGATATCATCTTGGGCAGGGCTTAAAGAACTGTAACTGTAGAACTAGTTATTTGGAAATAGCTCAGAATATATGATTATTTGCATTGATAAGCCAAGTGTTGACTTCCATTCTGTTGCAATGCCCCAACTATGTTTAAATAGAAGACACAGTGAAAACTTATAAGTTCTATTTTCAATAAACACATGGAAATACAACAGGAAACAAGGTCTGTACATTGTATCAATAACTAGCTCTGGGATTTTGTGCCAGCCATACAACCTCTCTGGATCACATTAGTTCACACAGTCTTTTATTTTTAAACTAGGCCAAAAGGAATAACAAAGTATGGTTTACAGTAGGAAGATTTCAAGAAATAATAGTTAATAATGATCATTTTCACTTTCTTCTTTTTAGTAAGGCTCTGATATTGTTTATCAATGCTTATCTTCAGATAAATTATATAATTTCCTTTTGTGGTGTCAAAGGTTGAAAATGGATAAAACACTGATGCTTTAAAAGGTAAGTTTACCAATGGCTAGGATCACAAAACTTATTTATGTAACTTTAAGCCAGCATCACTTTATAGTTTAGAAAACTATACAATAAAATTCTGCAAAATGACTCAATTGTGCATTGTAAAACACAGTGAATGTAAATGCTGTTTATTTAATCATTCTACAAAAAGGAAAAACAAAAACAGAAAATGTATATTCTAATGAATTTCATAAGCAGTCAATAATATTTTAAAGAGGCATAAATTCTTTCAATTGTCTTAAGAAATGGGAGATTGTTAGCAGACTCATACAGGAATTTTCTTTGGAAAACACAAACACAAAGTATAGCAAGGCTGCCAAGACACTAAAAACAAGAGCAAGGAATCAATGTAAATGCCAAAGCCATTCTAGAAGATAGGTTTGTTTGTTTGTTTTATAAACATGCTCTTAACATAAAATCCAACCATGGCACTTTTTGGTAGTTACCCAAAGAGTTAAAAGCTTACATTTACACAAAAAACTGCACAGTGTTTATAACAGGTTTGCTCATAATTGCTGAAACTTAGAAGCAACTAAGATATTCCTTAATGGGGGAATAGATAGACTCTGTTACATCCAGAAAAGGAATAGCATGCAATTTTCTTTCCTTCTTCTTCTTCTTTTTTTTTTTAAGAGCTATCAAACCATGACATGGAGGAGACTTAAGTACGTATGACTAAGTGAGTTAAGAATCTTCTCTGCAATGCAGGAGTCATGGGTTCAATCCCTGTTTGAGGAATTAAGAACCTACATGCCAAGGGGCAACTCAGTCCTCCTGCCTCAATGAGAGAGAAGCCTTCGTGCTGTAACAAAGATCTGATGCAGCCAAATAAATAAATGAATATTTTATGGAGGATTCCCCAGTGGCACAATGGTAAAGAATCCACCTAACAATTCAGGAGATCAAGAGACTCGGGTTCAATCTCTGGGTCGGGAAGATCCCCTGGAGTAGGAAATGGCAAGTCAATTCAGTATTCCTGCCTGAAAAATTCCATTGACAGAGGTGACCGTGGACTACAGTCCAGAGAAGGGCAAAGAGTTGGACACTCCTGAGCAACTGAGCACAAGCACAAGTAATGAAAAGCCAGTCTGAAACACCACAAGCTATATGATTTGAACTACATGACATTCTGGAAAAAGCAAACTTATGAAGGCAGTAAAAAGATCAGTGATTTCCAAGGGATTAGGGGAGGAGATAAACAGGGAGAGCATATAGTATTTTTTAGGGCAGTGAAAATACTATGTATACGTACTTACTATAAAATGATGCAGACCTTATATGGTTTGTTTTTCTAAGTTTTAAGAACATCTGCTCTTTATTTTGGCTAGAAGTGAAATAAATTCTAACTTTTTTGTTTCAAAATTGCTTTAATAACATTCATTGAGTAATTTTTTCTTCTATTAATTGGTGACTGATTTTCCAAGGGCAATTTTGTTTTATATACATATAATTCATTAGTGTTATTTTTATTGTCAGTAGTGAAATGTTGTTGCTTAGTTGCAAAGTGATATCTGACTCTCTTACAACCCCATGGACTATAGCCTGCCAGGCTCCTGTGTCCATGGGATTTTGCAGGCAAGAATGTTAGAATGGATTTCTATTTCCTTCTCCAGGGGCTCTTCCAGATCCAAGGATCAAATCTGCATGTCTCTTGGCAGGTGGATTCTTTACCACTGAACAAACTTGAAGCAACTGTGATAAGTAGATCTATTCAGATAAAGATCCAAAGATTAAAACATTGTATTTGTATATGTTTCCACTGTGGATCTTTGAAAGTGAAAGTGAAGGTCACTCAGTCATGTCTGACTCTTTATGACCCCATGGATTATACAGTCCATGGAATTCTCCAGGCCAGAATACTGGAGTGGGTAGCTGTTCTCTTTCCCAGGGGATGTTCCCAACCCAGGCATTGAACTGGGGTCTCTTGTATTACAGGCAGATTCTTTGTGAACTGAGGTGTCAGTGAAGCATCTTTAGTGGATCTTTGCTTAAACTTTAATTATAATTAAAATTTATGTATGTTGTTGTTCAGTTGCTCAATCCTATCTCTTTGCAAACCCATGGACTGCAACATGCCAGACTTCCTTGTCCTTCACCATCTCTTGGAGCTTGCTCAAACTCATGCCCATTGAGTTGGTGATGCCATACAACATCTTGTCTTCTGTTGTACCCTTCTCCTCCTGCCTTCAATCTTTCCCACCATCAGGGTCTTTTCTAATGTGTCAGCTGTTCACATCAGGTGGCCAAAGTATCGGAGCTTCAGCTTCAGCATCAGTCTTTCCAATGAATATTCAGGGTTGATTTCATTTAGGATGGATTGTTTGATCTCCTTGCCAATCCAAGGGACTCTCAAGAGTCTTCACCAACCCCACAGTTCAAAAACACCAATGCTTTGGCACTCAGCCTTCTTTATGGTCCAACTCTCACAACCATACATGGCTACTGAAAAAAACCATAGCTTTGACTACACGGACGTTTGTTGGCAAAGTAATGTCTCTGTTTTTTAATACTCTCTGTAGGTTTCTCATACATTTCATCCAAGGAGCAAGTGTCTTTTAATTATGTGGCTGTGTTACCATCTGTAGTGATTTTGAAGCCCTAGAAAATAAAGTCTGTCACTATTTCCATTGTTTCTCCATCTATTTGCCATGAAGTGTTGGGACCAGAGGCCTTGATCTTAGTTTTTTGAAATTTGAGTTTTAAGTCAGCTTTTTCACTCTTCTCTCGCTCCTTCATCAAGAAGTTCTTTAGTTCCTCTTTGCTTTCTGCAGTAATGGTAGTGCCATATGCGTATCTGAGGTGTACTGATATTTCTCCCAGCAATCTTGATTCCACCTGGTGCTTCATCCAGCCCAGCATTTTTCATGATGTACTCTGTATATAAGTTAGAAATACACAGGATGACAATATACAATCTTGAAGTACTCCTTTCCCAATTTTGAACCAGTCCATTTTTCCATGTCCAGTTCTAATTGTTACTTCTTGACCTGCATACAAGTTTTTCAAGAGACAGGTAAGATGATCTGTTATTCTCATCTCTTGGAGAATTTTCCACAATTTGTTGTTATTCACACAGCTAAACTCTTTCACATAGTTAATAAAGCAGAAGTAGACATTATTCTGGAATTCTCTTGCTTTTTCTGTGATTGATCCAACAGACGTTGGCAACCTGATCTCTGGTTCCACTGATTTTTGAAATCCAGCTTGATTATCTGGTTCTCTGTTCAATACTGTTGAAGCCTAGCTTGGAGGTTTCTGAGCATTACTTTGTTAGCATGTGAAATGAATGTAAATGTGTGGTAATTTGAACATTCTTTGACATTGTCTTTCTTTGGGATTGGAATAAAACCTGACCATTTCAAGTCCTGTGATCACTGCTGAGTGATTCGCATTTGCTGGAATATTGAATGCAGTACTTAACAGCATCATCTTTTCAGATTTGAAATAGCTCTGCTGGAATCCCATCACCTCCACGAGCATTATTCATAGTGATGCTCCCTAAGGCACACTTGACTTCACACTCAACGATGTCTGGATCTAAGTGAGTTATCACCCCATTGTGGTTATCTGGGTCATTAAGATTTTTTTGGTATAGTTCTTTTGTGTATTCTTGCCACCTCTTCTTAATATCTCCTGCTTCTGTTAGGTCTATACTTCCATTAGGTCTATTTCGCTCCTTTATTATGCCCATATTTGATGGAAATGTTCTCTTGGTATCTCTGATTTTCTTGAGGAGAACTCTAGTCTTTCCCATTATATTGTTTTCCTCTATTTCTTTGCATTGATCACTTAGGAAGGCTTTCTTTTCTCTCCTTGCTATTTTTTTGAACTCTGCATTCAGATGGATACATCTCTCCTTTTCTCCTTTTCCTTTCACTTCTCTTCTTCTCTCAGCTATTTGTAAGGCCTCCTCAGACAACCATTTTGCCTTTTTTCATCATTTTTTGGGGGATGATTTTGATCAACAACTCATGTACAATGGCATGAACCTTTTTCCATAGTTCTTCAGGCACTCTGTATATCAGATCTAATCCCTTGAAACTCTTTGTCACTTCCACTGTATAATTATAAGGAATTTTAAGTCATACCTGAATGGTCTAGTGGTTTTCCATACTTTTTCAATCTAAGTCTGAAATTTGCAATAAAGTGTTCATGATCTGAGCTCTTATTTTTGCTGACTGTATACAACTTTTCCATCTTTGACTGCAAAGAATATAATCAATCTGATTTCAGTATTGACCATCTGGTGTTGTCCATAAGTAGAGTCATCTCCTGTGTTGTTGGAAGAGGGTGTTTGCTATGACTAGTACATTCTCTTGGCAAAACTCTGTTAGCCTTTGCTCTGCTTCATTCTGAATTCCAGGGCTAAACTTGTCTCTTACTCCAGGTACCTCTTGACTTCCTACTTTTGCATTCCAGTCCCCTATGATGAATAGGACTTTTTTTTTTTTTTTAGTCCTAGAAGCTCTTGTAGGTCTTCATAGAACCATTCAATTACAGCTTATTTGGCATTAGTGGTTGGGGCACAGATTTGGATCATTGTGACGCATATGTATGCTATTTATTCCAAATAAAATCAGTTTCCTGACTGGTACTCTTTCCAGATGGTCTGTGCTTCTGCTTCCAGATTTGATGCACCATTTCACATAAATAGCTCATGAAAACTGAAGTGGCACTTTCCCCATATAATGCTTTTATTATCACAACACACACAGCACCTTCCACCCAGCCTCTCTGACAACAAAATTAGCACCTGATAGTCTCCTCTCCTGTTCATTTCAATCTTTTATAATTTATGCTGTTGCTTGACTCCATGCAGTTCATTTGAATGTATTTTTCAAAACATGCATACCCACATACAACAAAGGGAAACATTTAAAAAATTGCATAATTGATGTGCAAATAAATATCTAAATGGTATGCAAGTGAAATAGTATCTTAAAGATAGCCCATCTATTTCTTTTAACATATGCTTATTAGGAAAATATATGTGGGATTTTAAATGATGTGAAATGCAGCTTACAATATTTGGCTGTAAAAGCTCTGGAGAGATTTGTAAGATAGCCACATTTTAGTAACCCATATCTTTTGTGAGATTAAATTTGTCTGTTGAGAATATTCCTGCATGGATAGAATAAAGAATACTGCAAAGTTTGATGAGTAGCAAACTATCTTTATTAAAGTATTTATCATTTTTACAGCTAAAATTGATATTAATATTTCAATAAGAAATACCAGGAAGACTTATTTTCTCTTTGTTGACTTTAGTTAAGCACTGTCAGCATTAGGTTGTTTAGAATGGCTTGGCCTGTTCAAGCAGAATAATTTATTTTAAGATAAAAAAAAATAAGCTAACTCTTAATATATAGTTAGTATTACTCCAAAACAGAAAAATAATCTTATCCTAAAGAATGTAAAATTCAAGAACTTTGACAGTATTCTTTCCCAGCTATGGAAAAGCATTAAAGATCAAGGAAGATAAATTAAGTTTTGACACATTTTAAACAAATATATAGATTGAATTTATAGATTTATTCTAATTTATCACCCAGGCTATTACAGATAAATTCACTAGAATTTATATGTTAATATTCTAGAACATAATGTAAGAGCAGAGAGACCAAAAACCAGAGAGATCAAACTTTTGAATTTACTAAATTCTTAAAGAGATGGGAATAGCAGACCACCTGACCTGCCTCCTGAGAAATCTGTATGCAGGTCAAGAAGCAACAGTTAGAACTGGACATGGAACAACAGACTGGTTCCAAATCAGGAAAGTAGTATATCAAGGCTGTATATCATCACCCTGCTTATTTAACTTATATGCAGAGTACATCATGAAAAATGATGGGCTGGAAGAAGCACAAGCTGGAATCAACATTGTTGGGAGAAATACCAATAACCTCAGATATGCAGATGACATCACCCTTATGGCAGAAGTGAAGAAGAACTAAAGAGCCTCTTGATGAATGTGCAAGAGGAGAGTGAAAAAATTGGCTTAAA
>SJYS01024344.1:89839-105064 GCA_006410695.1 Philantomba maxwellii
ATGGCTAACAAACACATGAAAAGATGCTCAACATCACTCATTATCAGGGAAATGCAAATCAAGACCACAATGAGGTACCATTTCACACCAGTCAGAATGGCTGTGATCCAAAAGTCTACAAGCAATAAATTCTGGAGAGGGTGTGGAGAAAAGGGAACCCTCTTACACTGTTGGTGGGAATGCAAACTAGTACAGCCGCTATGGAGAACAGTGTGGAGATTCCTTAAAGTACTGCAAATAGAACTGACTCATTTGAAAAGACCTTGATGCTGGGAAAGACTGAAGGTGGGAGGAGAAGGGGACGACAGAGGATGAGATTTTGGATGGCTTCACCAACTCTATGGACATGAGTTTGAATAAGCCCCAGGAGTTGGTGATGGACAGGGAAGCCTGGCCTGCTCCAGCCCAAGGGTTGCAAAGAGTCAGACACGACTGAGTAACTGAACTGAATCTACCATATGTCCTGATGTTAAAACTAAGTATCAGCTGAATCTGAGAAGAAACCTAGGGATAAAAGTCAATAGTCGAAAACTAGTCATTCTGCAATAAAATGGGCTTAAATGGACTGTTCATTCTGAATTTGCAAATGGTAAGACCTATTACAGAGTTAACTGAATCATAATTGAAACTGATTCGTTGAATGACAGATTACAGTATATAGAGTAGAGTGGATAATTGAGGTAAAAAATCTTATTAAGGCAGTGATATTTAAACATTAATGTGTGTGTGTCTCTGTGTGTGTGTGTGTGAGTTGCTCAGTCATGACTCAGACTCGTTGTGACTCCATGGACTGTAGCTGGAAAGCCTCCTTTGTTCATAGAATCTTCCAGAAAAGAATACTGGAGTGGGTTTCCATTCCCTTCTCCAAGTAATCTTCCAGACGCAGAGATCAAACCTGGGTCTCCTGCATTGCAGGCAGATTCTTTACCATCTGAGCCAACAGGGAAGCCCAGAGAGTCGAGATGGAAGAAAATCAGAACATTCTGTTTAATTTTTATAGTTCTAATTATTGTTTATTTATATGAGTCAAAAAGTATTCTTATTTTGCAAAAGTATAACTATATTGTTAGATCTAATGGAGCATTACCATGGTGTAAAATTGTAAGCTATTAAGATAGAGAGCTTCTTATAATTTTTATAATTTTCCTTATGCTGATTGAGACATTTGAGGATAATTTTTTAGCAGCATGAACACTAACTAACCCTATAAGATGTTCAAAGAAGTAGCCCTAGTTGGCTATATGAGCTTGTATACTTCACTTACATGATTTTGACTTGATCACAATTCCTCAGCCACAACTTGGGGTGAAAGAAGAAGATATTCCATTTTGTCTGAATAGATGGCTATGTTGTTTCAATGATTTTCAGAACTTTAAGTTTTTAAATTGTGTATGACATGCTTACAGAACAATTTACAACTAATAAGTATGCAACTCTAGGAAATAACAAAAAGTAAATACATCAATGAAAACCACCAAAGTTCAGAAATAAAATCCTGCCAACATCCCCTACCTGCCTTTTAGTAATCACATCTTCTGCCAATTATAATTGCTATCTTGATTTTTAATAATAAAACAGTTTTTAACTTTATATGAAAGAAATCATGCAATATGTATTAATTTTTCATAATATAAGAGGTCTTCATTTCTTTTTTTCATGAGCAGGGATATTTCTATTTAATAATTGTATACCATTTGAGCTAATAAGCAAGTGCATGCTTTTCCAGTGTCTCTAGTTATATATATATATATATGTTTTCCTTTTAACAATATATTTGTGCCACTCTCTTCATTGCATGGTTTCTGATAAGGAAAAACAATATAGTTCTTATCCTTGTTTCTCTATGAGTAAAGCATTTTTCGTTTTCTGTGGCTGATTTAAAGATATTCCCTTCATCCTTGGAATTCCACAGTTCAAATATGGTATGATTACACGCTGTTGCTTGTTGAATATTTGTTGTCATTCTTTATTGTTTATATATATATATATATATATACATATAACCTGCTTGATGTTCTTTGATTTTCATGGACCTGAGGTTTAGTGTCTGCCGTCAATTTTGAAATTTTCATGACCATTGTTATTTCAGATATGTCTTATGTTCCCTATCTCTTCTGATATGCCCACGATGCATGTGTGACATCTTTTGAAATCATCCAACAATTTTTGTATATTCTGTTCTGTTGTTAAACTCTTTTTTTCTTTTTGTGTTTCAATTTGTGAAATCTCTATTTATAAATTTTCAAGCTTACTGATGCTATCCTTTGTCATGTCCAATATACTGATGAATAAATAAAGGACACTTTCATGTCTACTATAAAGTATTCATAAAATGTTATTTCAATTCTTTCTTAGACTTTCTCTTTACTTGCAGTATCCATCTATTTATGCATGTTTATAATTTTCCCAGTAAAAATTTTAATATACCATTTTCAGTTCTTCTTTTGTTAAATCCTGATCTATTATTCCAAAAACTGTTTCATTCATGAATCTAGTTTTGTGATTGGCTTATCTTTTCAGGTTGTGTTCTCACTTGCCCTCTAGTATGTCTTGTAATTTTTTGAAAGCTGGATGTGGTGTGTCAATTAATAAGAACTCAGTTTTATAGGCCTTTACTGTGAACTTTTATTTTAATCTTGCTAAGAATTAGTCTGTGTTCAGTGTTTGCTGTATTGCAGATGTTAGAAGCTTCAACTTTTTAAATTTTCTCTTTTTTGTCTAATTTCTTTGAAAACATCTTAAATAGAATCTGAGACTTTAAAACATTCAGTTATATTGTTATTCTACTGGTGCTCTGGTGATATAAGAATGCAGACATAAAGTACAGACTTGTGGACACAGTGGGGAAAGGAGAGGGTGGGACGAACTGAGAGAGCAGCATGGAAACGTGTACATTACCATATGCAAAACAGAGAGCCAGCGGGAATTGCTGTATGATATAGGGAACTCAAACCTGGGCTCTGTGACAACCTAGATGGGTGGGAAGGGGCAGGGAGGTTCAAGAGGGAGAGGACATATGTATACCTATGGTTGATTCATGTTGATGCATGGCAGAAACCAACACATTATTATAAAGCAATTGCCCTCCAATTAAAAATAAATAAAAATTTTAAAAGAGTACTTGTTTTCATTATACGGCTTGATAATTTTTTTTATTTTTCTCTACACCTATGTAACCTCCACCAAGATCAAGATAAGGAGCATTTCTGTAACCCATAAGCCTCTTTCACCCACCTTTGGAGTCTGTATCTCCCCCAGAAGTAACCACCATCCTGATTTTAATAAACATTGATTCATTTTGCCTGTTCTTGAATTATAAAGAAAGTTGAGTGCTAAAGAATTGTTGCTTTTGAACTTGTGGTGTTGGAGAATACTCTTGAGAGTCCCTTGGACTGCAAGAAGATCAAACAAGTCCATCCTAAAGGAAATCAGTTCTAAATATTCATTGGAAGGATTGATACTGAAGCTGAAGCTCCAATACTTTGGCCACCTGATGCGATGAACTGACTCACTTGAAAAGACCCTGATGCTGGAAAAATTGAAGGCAGGAGGAGAAGGGGATGACAGAGGGTGAGATGGTTGGATGGCATCACCAACTCAATGGACATTAGTTTGAGTAAGCTCCAGGAGTTGGTGATGAACAGGGAAGCCTGGTTTGCTGTAGTCCATGGAGTAGCAAAGAATCGGACATGAATGAGTGACTGAACTGAACTGAATGTCATATAAATGAAATCATACAGAATTTTTTTTCTGGTTTTTCTCACTCAATACCAATAAAATTCATCCATATGTTTGCATGTACCAGTTCATTCCTTTTTGTTGCTGTATAATATTCCATTGTGTGAAAGTATCCAGTTAACTCTTGATGAGTATTTAGATTATTTCTAGTTTGTGGCTATGATGGAATGGAGCTGTTATGAATATTCTTGTTGTTGGGTTTTTTAATGGGCATATGCACTCACTTCTAAGTATAACCTAGAAGTAAAATTTCTGGGTCATAGCATATGTGTGTATTTACCTTCAGGAAAAACCATTTTCCAAATAGTTGTACCATTTTGAGCTGCACCAACAACATATGAGAGGTCCAGTTTTATCCTTATCTTTGCCAGCACTTGATGCCATTAGTCTTTTTAATTTTATCCATCTGATGTATCACATAATCTCATTGTGGTTTGAGTGTGCATTTCTATGATGGGTAATGATAATGTACAGCTTTGTATGTGCACTGGCCATCTGCATATCTTGTCTTATGAATGCCTCTTCAAATTGTTTGCCCATTTTTTCTATTTCTAAAGAAATCAATACTAAGGAGTTAATCATATGAGCAGACAAACCCTCACCCATGAAGATGTACAGCACAGCATTGCCTATTAAAAAAAAAAAAAAACTAGAAACAATCTAAATAATTCACGTAGAGAATTAAAGTGCATTATGGTATGCATATATTCAAACACAAGGTAGTTACTTTAAAAGATGCTCATGGTAAATGTTAATAAAGTGAGAAAATGCTTATAATGTAAAAAAAAAAAGAAGTATTCTATAATCATATGATTGTGTCTCAATCTTTCATTGACTGTGTCCTTTAGATATGACCTTCATGAGTGTTTCTCAGACTTTTCTTCCCCCTTGGGTGAAACAGAAAAGCTAGGAATGTATGAAGTTAGATTATTTCCCTTCCTTCCTGTGGGATAAGGATCTGGAAAACATTTTCACTTGCTTAGGAGACCCTCGTCATCGATAACACTCTGGATATATATGAAACTGATCATCTACCCCCACTTCCTAATAGGAAGATGAGGGTTTTTCTGACTCTTCTCAGTGATAAACTTCTGGGATTCTTGGAGTGAAAATCCAGAGAAGTGTGGGAGCTCTCCAAGACTGTGGCCACCAAAAATTTCATACTCACACTAAGCTACGTTTCAGCTTTAGCATTGAGCAATAAGATACTTCATAATTTATGCCACCAGCTTATGGCTACAGTGGTTTCTCTTACAGGAAAGATCATTTCAGCTGTGCCTTTCTACATGCACCTCTCTCTCCAGATTTGGGTGTGGCAGTTTTCCCTGTGACTTTAATTCTCTGAAAGATCCTTTAAAAAGTTATTGATTTTCAGTTCCTTTGAATTATTTTATTGTAAGAAAAGGAATGGTGACTTCCAATACTTTACATGTCAGTGGCAAAGCAAGAAGTGATTGAAATTTCTTTTTAAAACTGAGTTACTTTTTTTTAATATAAAAGTGCCATTAATGTTTCAAAAATATTCAGTAAACAAGTCCTTGTTAAGTATTTGTTTTTGCAAATAATTTGTCTCATTCTATGGCATTCTATCACTTCTACATTTCACATTTTTATGTGTTTTTAGAAGAGTTTTTAATTTTGATAAAGTTCAGGTTATCAATTTTTTTTTTACTTTTTAGTTATTGATTTTTCATTTGATCTAGGAAATGTCTTCTCAACTATCACAAATATACTATCTTATGTTTTATTCTAGGAGCTAGAAATTTTAGTTTTTACATTGAGATCTGTCATCTATCTTGTTAATATCATTATATGATTTGGTGTATTAAGGCATCTTATTTGTTCAAATGATTATCCGGTTTGCAATGCCATTTGTTTAAAATGTATTTCTTTTCAGGAGGAGACAAAGTGGCAGTTCAAATGATAAGGTACTAACAGTAAAGACAGAGAGAGTCTTGCACTGCTGGCTGCTCACTTCCCAACATGAATGGANATACTATCTTATGTTTTATTCTAGGAGCTAGAAATTTTAGTTTTTACATTGAGATCTGTCATCTATCTTGTTAATATCATTATATGATTTGGTGTATTAAGGCATCTTATTTGTTCAAATGATTATCCGGTTTGCAATGCCATTTGTTTAAAATGTATTTCTTTTCAGGAGGAGACAAAGTGGCAGTTCAAATGATAAGGTACTAACAGTAAAGACAGAGAGAGTCTTGCACTGCTGGCTGCTCACTTCCCAACATGAATGGATGAATGCCCTAAACCCATTCAATCTACACCTAATTCTTGGCAAAGATCTGGCCTACCTACACATATATAAACAGAAGTGCCTGATGTGTAAATCTGACCCTCAGGCCCAGCCTATTTCACACCACAGCTTTGCACTAGATCTGGGATGAACCCAAGAGAGAGAGGACTAAGATCCCAGGCTGCTTCTAAGTGGAAACTTAGATGCTACACAGATGGTACAAAATTCCTCTGTGACTGCAGGCCTCACTTGCTTTGATCATCACCTCCATTAGGGCAAAGCACACACTCAAGGTCAATGGAGCCTGATCAAACCTCAACCTTAAGGCTTCTACTCCAATAATGGGAGAGACCCTGGGACGACAGGGTGGAGGAAGCCATACAGCAAAGACGAGACCCCATTTCACACCCAGCAAATGCTTTAGATACCACGACAGCAGCCAGAACCCCTTATCAGGGAAATAACCACCAGCACATCCCGAGGAAAGATGTGGTTGACTTGCATACCAAAATCAGCCCTCACACAAAAAATATTGGACACACAATCTACACAGGAACACTCCCACATAAAAGCATTTCTTTAAGACCAATAAGACCCCTGTTTCTCCTAAATTCAAAAACAAAGTTAAGTAAAATAAAAAGGCAGAAAAATTAGTCCCATTTAAATGAACAAGATAGATTCCCTGAAAGAACACATAATGAAAAATACCTCGCCAGTCTACTAGACCCTGTTCAAAAGTAGTTCAAAAAGGAGACAACAAAAATGCTACCTAAATTAAGAAATATTCTCATTAGAAATGCAGGTCACTATAACAAGGAACTAGAAAATATAAAGATGAACCAAACAAAATACATAATTCAAAAGCTGTGATAAAAACCAATCTGTAAACAATGACTATCAGATTGAATGACACATAAGAATAAATAAGTGATCTGGAGGATGGAAGAATGATAACCACCCAATCAGAACAGCATACAGAAATATAAATTAAAAAGAAAGGTAGACAAAAGAAAGAAAGATACAGTATCTATTGGATAATATTGTGTGCACAATAGGAGTTCCAGAGGAGAAGAGAGAAAGCAGGAGATCAAAAATATATTTGAAGAAATTATGGCTGAAAACATCCCAAAACTAAAGAAGACGACTGATATCTAGGTACAGGAAACAGACAAGATGAATGCAAACAGACTCACAAGAAGATATAGCATAACTGAAATGGTAAAATTAAAAATACAGGGTTCCAAAAGCAGCAAGAGAGAAACAGGGTCAATCACAAGGAAACCCTCATAAAGCTCTCAGGTGATTTCTCTGCAGAAATTTTGCAAGTTAGAAGGAAGTGTCATTATATATTCAAAGTCCTAACAGGGGAAAACCTGAAATCTAGGATAGTCTACCAGAAAAAATGAGGAATTTCTCAGACAAGCAAGAACTAAAAGAACACAACAATTCTGAATGTATATTACTGAAGGATTTTCTCTAGATAGAAAAGAAGTAAGAACCTATAGGAAAGAGAATGCCATAATAGAAACGACAAATATATAAAAAGATGGAAGATCACTTTGTTGTTGCTGTTATCCAGTCTCTCAATCATCTCCAACTATTTGCAACCCCAGGGACTGCAGCACGCCAGATCTCCCTGTCCATCACTATCTTCTAAGGCTTGCTTAAACTCATGTCCATGAGTCAGTGGTGCCATCCAACCATCTCATCCCCTATTGTCCCCTTCTCCTCCTGTCTTCTATCTTTCCCAGAATCAGGGTCTTTTCACATAAGTGAGCTCTTTGCATCAAGGCGCCAAAGTATTGGAGCTTCAGCTTCAGCATCAGTCTTTCCAGTGAATATTCAGGGTTTATTTCCTTTAAGATTGACTGGTTTGATCTCCTTGCAGTCCAAGGGACTCTCAAGNAGCTTGTGCTTCTTCCAGCCCAGCGTTTCTCATGATGTACTCTGCATATAAGTTAAATAAGCAGGGTGGGCAGTTCTTAATTAAGATGGATTCTGACTTATGTAGTTAGGCAGCTCTTGATTTGGTTAAGGATGGTGGTTTTCCATTCTACTATTCTACTATGAAACAAAAAGCAATTCTGCTCAAAAAAAAAAAAATTTATCAAGCCTTCTTTAATAAGGTTTTATATTCTTACCTCTAAAACCTCTCAGTAAACAAGACAAATAGAAAACAGAATTAGTGATTTCACTGACTTTCTTCCCAGGCTAAGTACTCACAGCAAATGAGATTTTTATATTTTTAAACATCTGCATTTCATTCACATCTTCCCCCAAGTGAGACAGGATAAAAGAATAGCTATTCATCTACAGAACAAGGGTACCCCGGCTCCAATGGACCAAATGTCTTAGGAAGAGTCCATCCACTGAGAGAAAAACTGTACACCACACCTCTCATTTGTGTGTAGTCCTGTGTTTCCTCCTGCTCAGCAGATTGTCCCAGGGCATGGCTTAAATTCCTCAGATTTGGTAATAAACAGTTGCCATTTTGACCACTTCCTTTTGTGTAGACCCACAAACTACAGAATAAATGAATAGCTCCTTTCCTTTGCTAGCCTTGCCCAAGGGTTGTTTTAGCACCCCATAAATCCTATAATTGTATAGGATTATTTGGCAGTGTGTGGATTTTTCTGCTAAATCACAGTGGGAAGAAGATCAGGAGGAACCCTGAAAAATAAAGCATTATCGTGGCATTAGAAGATTTACAGTGGGAGCGAACAGCACTGGCACAACCCCAGCCTAGCCTTCATTCCCGGTAAGGAGAAAGCACCACTAAGGATGATGTGTCTTCTGTATTAGCAACTGAGAGTAGAACTTCAGCCAGATCCAGTTCTTTTTTGCTCCTACACATTGTGGGTGTTGGTGAGAGTGTGATGAAATTCCAATGTAGGCTTAGCTGTCAAGGATATAAACTAAGTGTATGTTCTTTCCTATAGATGTTCTGTAAATAGACTTATTACATGGTGGGGGATAAAAAAAAAAAAAAAAAACGGCCTAGGAAACAAAGCACTTAACCATTTGTGCGTGTGTTGTTTTCGTTTTGTGTATGTGTGTGTTTTCCCCCGAGGGTCTCTGGCAAATGAATGCTGTCTCTTATACACATCTTAAATTCCTCAGATTTGGTAATAAACAGTTGCCATTTTGACCACTTCCTTTTGTGTAGACCCACAAACTACAGAATAAATGAATAGCTCCTTTCCTTTGCTAGCCTTGCCCAAGGGTTGTTTTAGCACCCCATAAATCCTATAATTGTATAGGATTATTTGGCAGTGTGTGGATTTTTCTGCTAAATCACAGTGGGAAGAAGATCAGGAGGAACCCTGAAAAATAAAGCATTATCGTGGCATTAGAAGATTTACAGTGGGAGCGAACAGCACTGGCACAACCCCAGCCTAGCCTTCATTCCCGGTAAGGAGAAAGCACCACTAAGGATGATGTGTCTTCTGTATTAGCAACTGAGAGTAGAACTTCAGCCAGATCCAGTTCTTTTTTGCTCCTACACATTGTGGGTGTTGGTGAGAGTGTGATGAAATTCCAATGTAGGCTTAGCTGTCAAGGATATAAACTAAGTGTATGTTCTTTCCTATAGATGTTCTGTAAATAGACTTATTACATGGTGGGGGATTAAAAAAAAAAAAAAAAACGGCCTAGGAAACAAAGCACTTAACCATTTGTGCGTGTGTTGTTTTCGTTTTGTGTATGTGTGTGTTTTCCCCCGAGGGTCTCTGGCAAATGAATGCTGTCTCTTATACACATCTTAAATTCCTCAGATTTGGTAATAAACAGTTGCCATTTTGACCACTTCCTTTTGTGTAGACCCACAAACTACAGAATAAATGAATAGCTCCTTTCCTTTGCTAGCCTTGCCCAAGGGTTGTTTTAGCACCCCATAAATCCTATAATTGTATAGGATTATTTGGCAGTGTGTGGATTTTTCTGCTAAATCACAGTGGGAAGAAGATCAGGAGGAACCCTGAAAAATAAAGCATTATCGTGGCATTAGAAGATTTACAGTGGGAGCGAACAGCACTGGCACAACCCCAGCCTGGCCTTCATTCCCGGTAAGGAGAAAGCACCACTAAGGATGATGTGTCTTCTGTATTAGCAACTGAGAGTAGAACTTCAGCCAGATCCAGTTCTTTTTTGCTCCTACACATTGTGGGTGTTGGTGAGAGTGTGATGAAATTCCAATGTAGGCTTAGCTGTCAAGGATATAAACTAAGTGTATGTTCTTTCCTATAGATGTTCTGTAAATAGACTTATTACATGGTGGGGGATTAAAAAAAAAAAAAAAAACGGCCTAGGAAACAAAGCACTTAACCATTTGTGCGTGTGTTGTTTTCGTTTTGTGTATGTGTGTGTTTTCCCCCGAGGGTCTCTGGCAAATGAATGCTGTCTCTTATACACATCTTAAATTCCTCAGATTTGGTAATAAACAGTTGCCATTTTGACCACTTCCTTTTGTGTAGACCCACAAACTACAGAATAAATGAATAGCTCCTTTCCTTTGCTAGCCTTGCCCAAGGGTTGTTTTAGCACCCCATAAATCCTATAATTGTATAGGATTATTTGGCAGTGTGTGGATTTTTCTGCTAAATCACAGTGGGAAGAAGATCAGGAGGAACCCTGAAAAATAAAGCATTATCGTGGCATTAGAAGATTTACAGTGGGAGCGAACAGCACTGGCACAACCCCAGCCTAGCCTTCATTCCCGGTAAGGAGAAAGCACCACTAAGGATGATGTGTCTTCTGTATTAGCAACTGAGAGTAGAACTTCAGCCAGATCCAGTTCTTTTTTGCTCCTACACATTGTGGGTGTTGGTGAGAGTGTGATGAAATTCCAATGTAGGCTTAGCTGTCAAGGATATAAACTAAGTGTATGTTCTTTCCTATAGATGTTCTGTAAATAGACTTATTACATGGTGGGGGATTAAAAAAAAAAAAAAAAACGGCCTAGGAAACAAAGCACTTAACCATTTGTGCGTGTGTTGTTTTCGTTTTGTGTATGTGTGTGTTTTCCCCCGAGGGTCTCTGGCAAATGAATGCTGTCTCTTATACACATCTTAAATTCCTCAGATTTGGTAATAAACAGTTGCCATTTTGACCACTTCCTTTTGTGTAGACCCACAAACTACAGAATAAATGAATAGCTCCTTTCCTTTGCTAGCCTTGCCCAAGGGTTGTTTTAGCACCCCATAAATCCTATAATTGTATAGGATTATTTGGCAGTGTGTGGATTTTTCTGCTAAATCACAGTGGGAAGAAGATCAGGAGGAACCCTGAAAAATAAAGCATTATCGTGGCATTAGAAGATTTACAGTGGGAGCGAACAGCACTGGCACAACCCCAGCCTAGCCTTCATTCCCGGTAAGGAGAAAGCACCACTAAGGATGATGTGTCTTCTGTATTAGCAACTGAGAGTAGAACTTCAGCCAGATCCAGTTCTTTTTTGCTCCTACACATTGTGGGTGTTGGTGAGAGTGTGATGAAATTCCAATGTAGGCTTAGCTGTCAAGGATATAAACTAAGTGTATGTTCTTTCCTATAGATGTTCTGTAAATAGACTTATTACATGGTGGGGGATTAAAAAAAAAAAAAAAAACGGCCTAGGAAACAAAGCACTTAACCATTTGTGCGTGTGTTGTTTTCGTTTTGTGTATGTGTGTGTTTTCCCCCGAGGGTCTCTGGCAAATGAATGCTGTCTCTTATACACATCTTAAATTCCTCAGATTTGGTAATAAACAGTTGCCATTTTGACCACTTCCTTTTGTGTAGACCCACAAACTACAGAATAAATGAATAGCTCCTTTCCTTTGCTAGCCTTGCCCAAGGGTTGTTTTAGCACCCCATAAATCCTATAATTGTATAGGATTATTTGGCAGTGTGTGGATTTTTCTGCTAAATCACAGTGGGAAGAAGATCAGGAGGAACCCTGAAAAATAAAGCATTATCGTGGCATTAGAAGATTTACAGTGGGAGCGAACAGCACTGGCACAACCCCAGCCTAGCCTTCATTCCCGGTAAGGAGAAAGCACCACTAAGGATGATGTGTCTTCTGTATTAGCAACTGAGAGTAGAACTTCAGCCAGATCCAGTTCTTTTTTGCTCCTACACATTGTGGGTGTTGGTGAGAGTGTGATGAAATTCCAATGTAGGCTTAGCTGTCAAGGATATAAACTAAGTGTATGTTCTTTCCTATAGATGTTCTGTAAATAGACTTATTACATGGTGGGGGATTAAAAAAAAAAAAAAAAACGGCCTAGGAAACAAAGCACTTAACCATTTGTGCGTGTGTTGTTTTCGTTTTGTGTATGTGTGTGTTTTCCCCCGAGGGTCTCTGGCAAATGAATGCTGTCTCTTATACACATCTTAAATTCCTCAGATTTGGTAATAAACAGTTGCCATTTTGACCACTTCCTTTTGTGTAGACCCACAAACTACAGAATAAATGAATAGCTCCTTTCCTTTGCTAGCCTTGCCCAAGGGTTGTTTTAGCACCCCATAAATCCTATAATTGTATAGGATTATTTGGCAGTGTGTGGATTTTTCTGCTAAATCACAGTGGGAAGAAGATCAGGAGGAACCCTGAAAAATAAAGCATTATCGTGGCATTAGAAGATTTACAGTGGGAGCGAACAGCACTGGCACAACCCCAGCCTAGCCTTCATTCCCGGTAAGGAGAAAGCACCACTAAGGATGATGTGTCTTCTGTATTAGCAACTGAGAGTAGAACTTCAGCCAGATCCAGTTCTTTTTTGCTCCTACACATTGTGGGTGTTGGTGAGAGTGTGATGAAATTCCAATGTAGGCTTAGCTGTCAAGGATATAAACTAAGTGTATGTTCTTTCCTATAGATGTTCTGTAAATAGACTTATTACATGGTGGGGGATTAAAAAAAAAAAAAAAAACGGCCTAGGAAACAAAGCACTTAACCATTTGTGCGTGTGTTGTTTTCGTTTTGTGTATGTGTGTGTTTTCCCCCGAGGGTCTCTGGCAAATGAATGCTGTCTCTTATACACATCTTAAATTCCTCAGATTTGGTAATAAACAGTTGCCATTTTGACCACTTCCTTTTGTGTAGACCCACAAACTACAGAATAAATGAATAGCTCCTTTCCTTTGCTAGCCTTGCCCAAGGGTTGTTTTAGCACCCCATAAATCCTATAATTGTATAGGATTATTTGGCAGTGTGTGGATTTTTCTGCTAAATCACAGTGGGAAGAAGATCAGGAGGAACCCTGAAAAATAAAGCATTATCGTGGCATTAGAAGATTTACAGTGGGAGCGAACAGCACTGGCACAACCCCAGCCTAGCCTTCATTCCCGGTAAGGAGAAAGCACCACTAAGGATGATGTGTCTTCTGTATTAGCAACTGAGAGTAGAACTTCAGCCAGATCCAGTTCTTTTTTGCTCCTACACATTGTGGGTGTTGGTGAGAGTGTGATGAAATTCCAATGTAGGCTTAGCTGTCAAGGATATAAACTAAGTGTATGTTCTTTCCTATAGATGTTCTGTAAATAGACTTATTACATGGTGGGGGATTAAAAAAAAAAAAAAAAACGGCCTAGGAAACAAAGCACTTAACCATTTGTGCGTGTGTTGTTTTCGTTTTGTGTATGTGTGTGTTTTCCCCCGAGGGTCTCTGGCAAATGAATGCTGTCTCTTATACACATCTTAAATTCCTCAGATTTGGTAATAAACAGTTGCCATTTTGACCACTTCCTTTTGTGTAGACCCACAAACTACAGAATAAATGAATAGCTCCTTTCCTTTGCTAGCCTTGCCCAAGGGTTGTTTTAGCACCCCATAAATCCTATAATTGTATAGGATTATTTGGCAGTGTGTGGATTTTTCTGCTAAATCACAGTGGGAAGAAGATCAGGAGGAACCCTGAAAAATAAAGCATTATCGTGGCATTAGAAGATTTACAGTGGGAGCGAACAGCACTGGCACAACCCCAGTCTGGCCTTCATTCCCGGTAAGGAGAAAGCACCACTAAGGATGATGTGTCTTCTGTATTAGCAACTGAGAGTAGAACTTCAGCCAGATCCAGTTCTTTTTTGCTCCTACACATTGTGGGTGTTGGTGAGAGTGTGATGAAATTCCAATGTAGGCTTAGCTGTCAAGGATATAAACTAAGTGTATGTTCTTTCCTATAGATGTTCTGTAAATAGACTTATTACATGGTGGGGGATTAAAAAAAAAAAAAAAAACGGCCTAGGAAACAAAGCACTTAACCATTTGTGCGTGTGTTGTTTTCGTTTTGTGTATGTGTGTGTTTTCCCCCGAGGGTCTCTGGCAAATGAATGTGTGTAAAAGCATTGTAGGATTCTGCCAGTTTTTTACAAACTGCATTTTTGTGTCTCAACGAGAAATCAGTGCAGGGTTGAGAAGGCTAGGGTTTATTAAGTTGTACCATGCTGGTTATTGGGTAGATGTTGATATGCTTTGGAAATCCGAGTTATACCTTGTTTTGTAAAATCTGTGCTATTCCATGGGTAAAAAACTTTAGTCACTATGTTTATAAATGCTTCGAGAACAGGAAAGTGTAAAAAGACATAAAAGCATTTCCCCAATGGTATCCAATTGAAATGTTTTTTAGCAAGTTGAAACCAGTATAAAGCTTCAGTAATTAACAGATTAAGATCTATCAACAGACTCTTCACATCAGAAATTAAAAGGAAAATTACAGGTCTCTTAAGAAGTTAAGGCTTCTCATAAAGCAATGGCAAGGAATAACTGCACATCTTAACGGAATTTTTTTTTTGGCAAAATAAGCAGTGCTAAATTATATGGAACACATAATTCTTTTGAACTCTCTGAGAATGGGAATCCCATAAGACAGAAGCTTTGGGTTTTGGGAAGTGATTACTAATACGAAAAGAAACGCATTGGAAATGACTGATAATAAATACTGCCTGCATTGGAACTTATCCAGGACTAAGTCCTGGACTCTCTCCTTTTTGTCTACACTCTTTCCCCAGGTGAGCTCAAACACACCCAGTCCTCAAAGATCACGTATATGCTAGTGAATTCCAAACCTAATGTCCTACGTCTGAGTCCTGAGGCGCTCCAAGTTCAGTTGCCAACCGACATCTCTAATGTCTAATTTATCACGCAGCCCAAGGTTAACTTGTCCAAAACAGAACTTTAAACTTCCAACTTCACTACATGCACGTGCACACACACACAAATGAAGTAAAATAAAGTAAAAATAAATAAATAAAAA
>SJYS01024345.1:63100-73368 GCA_006410695.1 Philantomba maxwellii
TTTTTTTTTTTTTTTTTTTTGGGCCTTGCAACATGGGGCATCTTCCCTAACCGGGGCTGGAACCTGTGCCCCCAACATTGGGAGCCAGAGTTCTAACCACTGAACCACCAGGGAGTGCACTGGTGCACTTATAATGCCCTCCCGGCTAATGCAGATGCTACGGGTCCAGGGACCACACCTGGCATGCGTGTGCGCACGTGCTCAGTTACACCCGACTCTGCTGTCCCGTGGACTGCGTGTGCACACGTGCTCAGTTATACCCGACTCTGCTGTCCCGTGGACTGCGTGTGCACATGTGCTCAGTTACACCCGACTTTGCTGTCACGTGGACTGTGTGTGTGCATGTCAATTATACCCAACTCTGCAGTCCCCTGGACTGTAGCCCGCCAGACGACTCCGTCAGTGGAATTTTCCAGGCAAGAATACTGGATCGGGTTGCCATTACCTTCTCTTGGGAATCTTCCCGATCCAGAGATCGAACCCATGACTCTTGTGTCTCCTGCATTCGCAGGTGGGTTCTTTACCAGCTGAGCCACCAGGGACGCCTAGTAAGATTCTGAATCCTTTGTTCAAGGCCCAGACTAGAGCCCAGAACTCTTGATATCTTATCCTTGAGGTTCTTTCTACCCATTGTATTTGCTTCTGTCCTCTCATAGCACTAAGCTGAACTGTATTTGGCCCGCAGTTATGTTTCTGGAATCTCAACAGCCCTTGAATTATGTTGCTGCCTAATTTCAGAGCAGGGAAGGGCTCTTCTTTAGGAGAGAGTTACTCAGTAGGATGCCATCCGAAGGGGGAGAAATACAGCTGAAGGGCCTAGCGTTTGGCATAAAACATTTCCACCAGAAGTTTTTATACTTAAGGTTTTAAATATTATTCTCTTACAGCTGTAGGCTGCAAGCTACAATCCTGGGGAAGCCCCAGCCTATTTTTGTATGCCTCCAAGCTAAAAATAGTTTTTACATTTTTAAAATATTGTAAAAAAGAAAATCTGAAACCGAACAAGGAAGAATATGCAACAGGGTGTGTGGCTGCAAAGCTTAAACTATTTCCTATCTGCCTCTTTTCTCTGTCTCTCTTTTATAAATGTTGGCCATGTCACATGGATGTGGGATCTTAGTTCCCTGACTAGGGATTGAACCTGTGCCCCCTGCAGTGAAAGTAAAAAGTCCTAACCACTGGATCCCCCCAGAGAAGTCCTAGCACTTCACAGTAAAAGTTTGCTAGCCCCTGGTCTAGAGTAATTGGAGCTTTATATTTTCGTCTAGTAAGCAAGAGGCCCAGCTTGAAATCTAGTGAGACCAAGCTATCGGGAGGCGGCCTGACTTGGTGGCAGCCTCTCAGGCGCCTTAGCCCTGTGACCCTGAGCACAGTACTTCCACCTCTCTAAACCTGTGTTTTTCCTTCAAAAGACAGGGACTATGACAGCCGCCCGCTGAGTTGTGAGGATGAGACCTGATGTATGTNGTGAGACCAAGCTATCGGGAGGCGGCCTGACTTGGTGGCAGCCTCTCAGGCGCCTTAGCCCTGTGACCCTGAGCACAGTACTTCCACCTCTCTAAACCTGTGTTTTTCCTTCAAAAGACAGGGACTATGACAGCCGCCCGCTGAGTTGTGAGGATGAGACCTGATGTATGTAAGGAACTCAGAAAATGACAGCTGGTGTCATTTGACCCCTTCTGGCGTGGCCTGGCAGATCACACGCCCTCACCAGATCTGACTGGAGGAGGAAATGGCTACCCACTCCAGTGTTCTTGCCTGGAAAATCTCAGGGACAGAGGAGCCTGGTGGGCTGCAGTCCATAGGGTCGCAGAGAATTAACACATACCCACACACACACGCCAAATCTGAGGGTCCTCTCAGCGATCTGGAAACAGTCTTTTGGAAGAAAAACACCTCTGTCCTCGCTTTCCCCAGTCACCCCTTCACCCCCGCAGGGCAGAAAGCTCCTCTTTAGCCATCCAAACAGATGGGGTTCCTGATGCTTATACCCCTTCACTAATGGGAAGCTCTCTACCCACCCTTCCGTGGGCGGGCAGCTCCAAGATCTAACCCAGCGAATGGGCTTCCCAGGAGCCCCAGGCAAGGATGCCGATTACTGGACGGAGCCGCCCCTCTTGAGGGCTCCATGCAGCATGTGGGCAGCGGACTAAAGCCAGTGGTTTACAGACCTTGTTTCTAAGTTGTGGCAGCCTCAAGGTGCAAAATGGAAAACAGACCGACTTGGAGTTAGCTGGGGTTAACTGTTCTTGCCTGGGCAATCCCAGGGACAAAGGAGCCTGGCGCCCATGGGGTCGCAGAGTTGGACACGACTAAGCGAATAAACAACAGTCCTGTGAGTCTGAGATGCGAGGGCTCCCTGTCCAGAGCGCAGGAGAGCGCGTACTGCTCTTCTTGCCCACAGGTGGCAGCACCTGCACCCTTTGCCGTCTCTGTGAACGTCTTGGTGCAAGAGTGTTTACGCACGTGTGCACACACGTGAACATGCGTGTGAGTTACTAGTTTCTGCCTTCGTTGACTCTTGAGCTGAGGTGGCCCTGGGCGAGACTCTGGGATAGAGGGGAGCGGGTCTTAGTCTCACGGGGGAGGCAGACTTGGAAACCGAGTGTAACGGTGTGGCGGGGCAACGGGCCGAGTCGGAGGAGCTCAGCCTCGCGGGGAAGGGGAGGTTAGAGAGGAGTTCTTGCAGGAAGCCTGGGCTTGATCGTGAGCGGAAGGAGGAAAGAACAGGGATGGCAGAGAGCTCGGGAAGAGAGGAGACAGTCTGCGCAAAGATTACAGAAGATTCAAGGGCCAGCGCAGCTGCGCCTGGCTGGAGCCTGGAGGGGTGTGGGTGGAAGACGGGAGCCGGGGAGAGCTGAGCCTCAGGCGGATGAAGGCGGATCATAAAAGGCGCGGATGGTTAAAGGGCCGCTGAGGACGCTGGGTTTACCTGGGGGCCATCAGGGAGCCAAGGCCGAGTCTGCGCCCAGGAGCAACGTGGTCTGGCTTGCTCTGGAGGGGAGGAGGGACGAGGTGTGAGGACGGGTAGGAGGCACAGCAGTCTCCCAGGTGAGAGGCTGAGGGGCCTGGACCAACGTGTTGGCAGAGTCGAGGTGGGGAGCGGTGGGTGCGCTCGGGTAGAGCCAGCGGTGTTGGGAGGCGAGAGTGACGGAGCAGCGGAGGCTGAAGAGGATGCCCGGCGTCAGTCCGAACGGGGGATGGTGCTGCTGATGCTGACATGCGGAACCTTGAGCATAAAACAGGTTGCCCTTGGGAACAATTACAGCACCGCCAGAGAGGGTGAGGGTGAGATGTGGAGGTGTGTCGAAGAGAAGGGGACTAGATATGAAAGGTTCATCCTCACGGAGTTAACGGAAAGTGGGAACTTACTTATCATTTCAGGAGCCCAGCTCTGTGTTCATCCACCCTACGGAGCTGGGAAGTTTCTACAGAGCTCTTTGAAGGGAGCCCATGAAGATGGCACTGAACTCCAGGTCCTGGGGCCCACATAAGCACCCAGCCTCTTTCTAGGTCTCTTGCTGTGCACTGGTGCCACTCTCGATGTAGAAACCCCCAGGAATGTCTGGGCTGTCTACTGTCAGTTAAGAATAGGGTTCACTTGCGTCTTAATCCAGGGAGCCTGCAGGGCCCCGCTGCCTTTGGGATCTTGGAGTCTCT
Source organism: Philantomba maxwellii (assembly GCA_006410695.1). Classification (NCBI taxonomy): domain Eukaryota; kingdom Metazoa; phylum Chordata; class Mammalia; order Artiodactyla; family Bovidae; genus Philantomba; species Philantomba maxwellii. The sequence goes on from SJYS01024345.1 coordinate 66,761, forward strand.
CCGCCTGGCTCAGAGAAGCTGGTTTGGGCCGAGCCGTTTTCCAGTTCAGGCAGGAGCCAGTTTGCTCGGCGGCTCCCTGAATGTGGCCGACTGGGAGTCTGGGAGTGACGAAGGGTGAAGACCCAGGGTGTCTCTGAAAGTGTGAGTGCTGAAAGACTGGGGCTGCACAAACCACTCCGGGTGCGCGAGGGCTGGCCCTGCGTTTGGTCACCCAGCATACACCCACGGGTCCTCCTGTTTGCCGGGTCACTTGCCAGGCCTGAGGCTTCAGAGGCAAAGCAACCTAATGGAGCCCATGGTCTCATGGTAGAGAAAGGCTCGTCAGCGTATAATGGTAATACAGTCTTGCAATAGTGGACCAACGCTAGGCATAGAGGTGGGAAAAGGCATGTAAGCAGCTAGCATAAGTATAGCATGAGAAAGATATACTTCTTAGAAACAGAGAGTTAAGTGATAGAGTAAGGTGAGGTACATGCATTAGGTGACAGACATACATTATTCAAAGTCCTTGACGTATTTTATCTCATTTGATCTTCATAAGAGTTTGGACACGATTGAGTGACTTTCACTCATTCACTCACTCACTCAATGACCTCATGGGGTAGGTTAGGTAGGTTCTAATACCTAACCCATAATTCCTGTTTTACGGAGAAGTGAACTGAGGCTCAGAAAAGTGATGTAACTTGATTGTTACATGTTAGTTAAATGAAAGGCCCTTTTGTCTAACCTCCTGATCTTAAGCCACAGCTCTGAAGCTGACCATAAGCTGAATTCAGTCATACAGTGGGGTTACCTTAAATGCTCATGGGATTTTCGGCTGTATTAATAGAAGCATGGTATCCAGAATGATGGAGGTGAGAGTTCTGCTTGCCCTGCCCTGAAGAGAGCTCATCCAAGTGCTCAGGTCTGGGTCTTGCGCTGTCAGTAGGGACAGGGTTCATTTGAAGTAGATCAGGGAAGCCGAGGGAGGGAACCAGACACCTTGATCTCAGGAAGAGCTGGAGCAAAGGGGTAGAAGACACGAAAGGCCCGGGGTTTCCGTCTTCAAGTCTCCGAGGATCCCCTGGGAAACGGGGTGCCAGACCTGCTCCGGGTGAGCCCAGAGGATAGAGCTAGGGCCAGCGTGTACCCGGGCCCGGGCAGAGAGAATTCCAGCACATCCCGGCGACGGTTCTTTTAACCAGCCGGACTCTCGAATAGAAGGTTGGCAGCCTCGGCAGGAAGTGCGTGCCCCACTGCTGGAGGTGTGCAGGCGGGGCATCTACCCTGGGTGGGGGTGGAAGGGGCTGGGGAGAAGTTGGAGCATGAAGTGGGCTCTGACCAGATGACCTTGAGCCCCTGAGCCTGGGAGTCTGGACCCTCTCTTTACAGGTGGTGCTGTGAACTCCCCGAGCCGCGCTTCCACCTTGGTGCCGAGCCCTTCCAGGGAGCCGCCCTCTTCACTCACAGCCCCACGAGGTAGGTAGGGCAGTGCAGCCACCGCTGGGTCCTCCTAAACCCGGCGTGGCTGCCGGGGGTCTGGATGGGCCTGGGGAAGCAGCCGCTGGGCGCCACTCGTGGATGCAAAGGCAGTCCCTGGGGCTTTTCTGGTAGAGCTCAGACAGCGTTCTGCCCTTGCTTCATTTGCTCCTCACCCTCCCTAGAGAGGGAGGCCAGGCAAGGGTGATCCCTTGGGGAAGAGGCAAGAAGCAAGGACTCCTGGGCCCCCACCCCCGGCTGTGCTGCTCCCGCGCTGGGTGACGGTAGGAAGGTGCTTGCCCTCTCCAGGCTGCTGGGGCGCCTCGGTGGGAGGGTGGACTCCCTCGAGGAGGAGGTGCAGGAGTTCTCTGGAAGGGTGAGAAAAGCTGGGGTGCGGCTGCCAAGGCTCCAGGCTTGTTGACCGGAGGAGGAGGGAGAAGGGTGAGTCACAGGGAAGGGGCATGAGTCACACTCAGCTGGCACGGCTGGCAGGGCGGGGCCCACCTGACTATCAGATTCACAGGTGACCGGCCGGAGGAGGTGGAGAGGCAGGGCGCAGAGTGCAGAGTCCTCTGGCCAGAAGCAGGAGACCTGGCTCAGGTCCCCGCTCGGGCCTCAGTTTCTCTGCCTGCGAAATGGGTGCATTGGTCTCCTCCACCCACCTACAAGGTTGTCGTGCGGACTGCACAAGCTCACAGATGCCGAAGGGCTTTGTGAGCTGGAGAAAGGGGAAGGATCATCACTCGGGGGATAACCCAGCTTCCAGTGTTGAAACAGAAGTGAGTTTCTGATAGTACCTGTGTGGAAAGCCTGGGAAACACTCCCCTGGGTCATGACGTCACCCTTGACTGCCGAAAGGAGAAGGGGCCGAGTACCTCCAGGGCTTACTCATCCCCGCAGCCCGGCTGGCTTCCAGGCGGTGAGACGTCGAGCCGACCACAGCTGGTGCTGTTTCTCTTTCCCCAAGCTCAGGTGCGAGGGCCTTCCGACGCTGGGACTCCCCCAGAGGGGTACCAGCCGCCTCCCAAGGGCACGAGACGAAGGGGCCTCCTCCAGCTGCCCAGATGGACCGGCGCGGCCTGCCCTGGCTCTGATGCCCTCGAGTCTGAGACTCAGAGCCTTGACAACGCCCAGAGCCCGTGGCCTGAGTGCTGTGTCCCCACGAAGGGTTGTACTCTCTGAAAGCTCTGGCAAGTGACACCGGAACCATCTTCTGCCTTCCCACTTCTGCAGAAGCGCGCAGCCGCTGAGCGCCTGTCCGCTGAGGGCTCTCTGCATCTTTGCTGCCCCGCTGTCCCTGTGCTGGGCCCCGCCTCTTGCCCACTCCCCAGCGACCCCTCCGTGTCCACGCCTCCTGGTGTTTCCCCAGCTCTCCACGCCCCAGCTCGCTGGAGCCGTGGGTGCCTCCTCCTCCTCGAAGCGCGCTCTCGATTTCGCTTCTGGCAGGCTGCGCCGATCACTGTAATCTCCTACTTCTCCGACCTCCTTAATTGGGGCGCTGTTTTTTTTCCCTCGAATGTTCAGCAGGGGTCTGACTACTTCCTGGCTGGTAAAACAAAGAGGTTCACTCACCCACTCGTTTGTGCGTGCGTGTGTGCCTTCATGTGACAGGTATCTATTTAGGCCCTGGACTGGGGGCTGGAGAATCAGCGAAGAATGAGATTTCCCAGCCCTCGTGGGTCTTACCGTCTTGGGTCTCATATAAGTTATTATTATTCTTGCTTAGTTGCTAAGTTGTGTCCAATTCTTTGCTACCAAGGACTGTAGCCTGCCAGGCTCCTCGGTCCATGGAATTCTTCAGGCTAGAATGCTGGAGTGGATAGCCACTCCCTTCTCCAGGGGATCTTCCCAAACCAGGGCTTGAGCCCAGGTCTCCTGCATAGGCCGGCGGATTCTTTACCGCTGAGCCACCAGGGAAGCGTTACACGGATAACAAACTCACCCCTTCTTCAGCTGTGAAGGAAGGGACCAGCGTTAGGAGAGCAGATGGGACCGCGCGGGTGTGATGGGCTCCTGTCTGGACAGATGAAGGAGGCCTCCCCGAAAACACTCAAACTGGAACAGTGAGAGCGAGGAACAGTGTGAGGGAGAGAAGGAGCTGGGAGAAAGCGCTGCGAATGGAGGGGGGCCTGGAGAGCAGGCAGCACCTCGTGACGGGCCCTGGGGGCCTTGGTTAGGGTTGGCTTTTATCTAGACCCCTGGGGAGGCACTGGAGGTTTTAAAGTAGGGGAGAGTTTTGCCCCGCTTTCAGGATTGGAACCCTTGAAAGAGACAGTCGCCAAGTCCCACCCTGATGAGCGCCGAGGCTGTAATTTTTGGCTCTTCCACACTGTGGCGTCCTGACGCTGCGCCTCAGGACGAGGCTGGTGTCGGGCAGTCCTGGAAATGTGTCCTTTCCAGAATTCTCTGGGTTCCTTGTGTGTTTTCATTGTCCAGTTTCTGCACTGGAGAGTGGAGGTGAATCAAGCCCGGGGGCCCTGGGAGATCCAGACTTGTGCTGGCTGTTGCCTGGGGCCCCGGGAGCCTCAGGGGGCTTCCCCCGAGTCTAGCGCTCTGCTGAGGGTTTGGCAAGGGAGGCAAGTTCAGGCAAGGGAGGTGCACGTGCAAAAGCTCGGCCCCCTGGGGGTACCTCTGTGTTTGGGAGCTAGTGGGCGCAGTGGCTAAAGAGGCTTTGAGTGCAGGGTCCTGACCCTCTGGATGCCGGGAGCCACGGCAGGGTCCTGACCCTCTGGATGCCGGGAGCCACGGCCGGTCTTGAGCTGCGGGGCTGCTTGAGCAATGAGGTGTGAGAACGGTCGGTTGGTGGGACGCAGAGGGGTTGGCGAGAATGCGTGTCACTGGGCGCAGCCTCAGCCCTGCCACCCACCTGCACGCGCGGCAAACCGCTCCGGGCCGGTTTCTCTCCTGCCCCGTCGGTTCGTCCCCCGTTGATCAGCCCTCCTCAGTTGCACCGGGGTCTGGTCCTGCCCCGTCAGTTCGTCCCCCATTGATCAGCCCTCCTCGGTTGCACCGGGGTCTGGTTACAGCCTGAGCTCCAGAGGCCAACAGGTCCGAGCATTACTCTCGCTCTGACTTGCTCTGTGCCCCTTGCCATGTCCTTTAACCCCTCTCAGCCTCAGTTTCCTCATCTGTGAAATGGGAATGACAATCAGGTTGCTGAGGATTAATAATGGGGGCATAAAGTCCTAAGCATATGCCTGGTATCTAGTGATGGCTCGGTTATCTTTCCTTCCCTGTTGGTAGGTAATGGCCAAGTCCATGCCATCATCCATCCCTCTGGGACCATAAATCTGTAATTTGAACTGGAAACAAGGTGTCCCCAGAAGCCCTGACAGAGACTTCTAGTGGGACACTGCGTGGTTTGGAAATGCCTTTACGTTTCCCCACTGGGGGCTGGACCAGGGCGCGGCTCTGGGGGCCAGGGCTGGGGGCTAGGGCTGGGGGCCAGGGCGTGGCTCCGAGGGCTGGACCTGGGCGCGGCTCTGGAGGCTGGACCAGGTCTTGGCTGTCTTTTAGCCCCAGCACTCAGCTCAAGGCTGGCCTGTTCGGGTTCTCTTAAATACTAAACAAACACACACAAAAATCAATTAAAAATAGTCTTGAACCTTGGGCATCAACCTACCAGCACCTTCATATTATGATTGAGGAATTTGGGGCCCAGAGAGGGACAGTGACCCTTCCAAGGTCACCCAGCTTTTCAGTGGCAGGGCCTAGACCTGACTCAAGCATTTATTGCAGTTCTAATTTTTAAATGTTAGTCATTATTAACTTAAAAAAAATCCCCAACTCAACTGGGAAAGGGGTAACAGTGGCATGAGCATTTGAAGGTAGGGGTTACCCCGAGGCAATTCGGGGGCGCATCCAGGCTGGAAGGGCATGTTCAACCTTCCAGTTTACATGTGGGGAAACTGAGGCCCAGAGAGGGGTAGTGGCGCTCAGGGTCCCCTGAGAGCAGAAAGCAGAAGAGCAGCCACAGGCCCACTGCTGTCACCTGCCGTGGGTGGGCGGCCCTTCCCCTCAGCCCACCGCCTCCTGTTTAAGAGAGCGAGTTAGAACACGCGCAGTGGTCTCCCGAGGAAGTTTGGGGTTTTAATCGTGTCAGCGAGAAGGACCGTTTCCGGAACCGTGCGTGCCCCGGTGGTGCCTGTGGATTTGGGCCTGGCACAGCTATTGCAGACCAAGCCACAGGGCCCTATTTATAGGCCAGTGCGGTTAGGTCGGCGTGGTCGGGAGAGGCTTGCCTGTCCTCTGCCCACCCCAGCCATGGTGAAAGAAGAGGCCCTCGGGGGCGACTCTGACCCGCGGGCGAGTAGCCGGGGGTCTAGGGTTGTCCCCAGAGCCTGCTTGAAAGAAGGACTCCAGGGCTCCCCATGCTGACTCCCCATTCAGCCGCTGGCCAGGCCCCGTGCAGAGATGAAACCGGCTCCAAGGCTGTTCTCTCTGGGCTGAAAAGGTCCTCCCCGGCCTCAGAGCAGGCCAGGAGCCCTGGCAGGCAGGCCGCTCCAGTGTTTGCCCGCAGGTCTGCACCGCAGCCCCGCCTGGGCAGCGTTTGCATTCTGCTGGGCGGCCACCCCTCTGAGCCTCTGCCTATGCTCCCCCGCCCCTGCCCGCCGGCTCCCTGCTCCCCAGAGACAGACGCCCACTGTGTTCACCCGTCACGGCCCTGCTGCTTCCCTGCTCCTCCCGGCTGGTTCTTCAGGCCCCGGGCGCTTCCCGCCTCGCGTTCCTGCTGCCGAGGAACCCCCGAGCTCCTGTGTACACCCCGCGGGGCCGGGAGGTCCTGAGGCAGAGCCTGACGCAGGGAGAAGCGGAGAAAGCCCTGTGTGGCCGGGCCCTCCTGGGCCAGTCACCTTTCTCGTGTAGATGAGACACTGTCTACATGCCGTGCTACACAGAGGTATTTTTAAAAGGTGCGTAGGAGTGAGAGCCAGGCTTTGGAATCAGATGGCCTGGGTTCTGGACTCTGCTCTGCTCTTCTTAACTGCGTCACCTTGGGCTGACCCTTTCTGAGCCTCTGTTTCCCCATCTGTAAGATGGGCATGTGCTAGCCTTGGGAAGCGTTGTCAACGAGACAGAGCTGAGAAGGACTGGCCGTGCTGCCTGGCCCATCTCGAGCCTCCTGTGTGCCGCAGCGAGTGCTGCTTACTCGG
>SJYS01024345.1:131282-147707 GCA_006410695.1 Philantomba maxwellii
TATGAATGTGAGAGTTGGATTATAAAGAAAGCTGAGTTTCAAAGAATTGATGTTTTTGAACTGTGGTGTTGGAGAAGACTCTTGAGGGTCCCTTGGACTGCAAGGAGATCCAACCAGTCCATCCTAAGGGAAATCAGTCCTGAGTGTTCATTGGAGGGACTGATGTTGAAGCTGAAACTCCAATACTTTGGCCATCTGATGTGAAGAGCTGACTCATTTGAAAAGACCCTGATGCTGGGAAAGATTGAGGGCAGGAGGAGAAGAGGATGACAGAGGATGAGATGGTTGGATGGCATCACCGACTCGATGGACATGGGTTTGGGTAAACTTCAGGAGTTGGTGATGGACAGGGAGGCCTGGCGTGCTGCAGTCCATGGGGTTGCAAAGAGTCGGACACGACTGAGTGGCTGAACTTAACTGAACTGAATAACTTTAGAGAAGAAATAACCAGCATAGGTGGGACAATAACCAAGTGCCAGGTGCTGTGCTAAGTACGTAGTTCATTTAATCCTCACAACAGCCCTATAAGGCAGATGTTGCCATTTCCTCCCATCTGACAGGTGAGGAAATTCGGCAAAGGTCACACAGTAAACAGTAACGCCTGCAGTCACACCTCAGAATCCTGACTCTGGAGGGCTTTTTCTCATAGGATTGTCCTGCATCCCTGATTCCAGAAAATTTTAGATGGTGATCCTTACTTTAACCCACAGGAAGGACTGACTGGACAGGGGCTGAAAAGAAGTCTGTTTAAAAAAAATGGTTTTTTTTTTGGCCATACCCCAAGGCATGTGGGACCTTAGTTCTCTGACCAGAGACCAAACCCACACCCCAGTGCATTGAAAGGTGGAGTCTTAACCACTGGGCCACCAGGGAAGTCCTTGAAAAGCAGTCCTAAAATTCCATTGTAATAGGTGGCTAGAGTAAATTTTTCAAGAGATGAAGGGAAAAGAATTATAGGTCAGTGTGGTTTCTCTTACACACACCCCCTTCATGGGCTTATGTACTTATGAGTTGACCCCTTTCCAGATGTGAATGAAACCTTTTTTACCTTTATGCACATCCATATTGACAGTGGGAAAGTTATAACCGTGAACAAGAATGATATAGCCACCAAAATCCATCCACAAACACCAAGGCCTGCATTGGGGCTATCTGTGAAAATAAAAAAACATACAGTTATCATCACTGTTCTTAGCATGATCCCCCCGTCTTCATCTTTGCCATTCACTGAACGTCGGTCGTTTACATGAACTTTCCCATCGAATCCGCATAAAAACCATGAAGTGCAAGCACTACTCCCCCTAATCTTTACTTTATCTTAAAGATCCATACCAACTGCCAAGAAGGTTAAGTTTAGTGGCAAAATCATTATAATACTAAGCGCTAAGTATAGATACAGTATCTGTTCAGAATATTTTGAAAACACAAGAATAGGAGCAACTCACACTATACGGTTAGAATGGAGTTGAAACCAGAGTGGGGTGGGTAGGCAAAGGTGGCAGTTGTTAGAGGGGCTTCTTGCAGGACGTGATGGTTAAGGGAAAACCAGTGACAAGGGGAAGGAGGACAAAAGGCATTTAAGCTGAGGGTACAGCATAATTGGACTTGCCTGGTGGCTCAGATGGTAAAGTGTCTGTCTACAATGCGGGAGACCCGGGTTTGATCCCTGGGTTGGGAAGATCCCCTGGAGAAGGAAATGGCAATCCACTCCAGGACTATTGCCTGGAAAATCCCATGGACAGAGAAGCCTGGTAGGCTACAGTCCATGGGGTCGCAAAGAGTTGGACACGACTGAGCGACTTCACTTTCACAGCATAATTAAAGGTGAAAATCATATGATATACTTGTTCAAGCTCACTTAGGTCCTCTATTTAAAATGCCTGTAAAACATCTCACTAGCTATATGCACAGTTTATCACCCACGTTGGTTCTGATTTCTTACCATTATGAAAATGCTATAATGAACATCTTTGTACATGGTTTTCCTCCCACATTCCTAATAGTTTACCTTTTTTTGTAACATGAAATTGGGTTTTCTTTTTTTGGCTGTGCAGTGTGGCTTGTGGGATCTTAGTTCCTTGATCAGGGATTGAACCCATGCCCTTGGCAGTGAAAGTGCAGAGTCCTAACCACTGGTCCACAAGGGAATTTCCTGAAATAGCTTTTTGTCTGATCACAAAGATAGTATTAATACATGTCCCACTCCAAATAGTTTAGAAAAGTATAGAAAAGGAGGGGAAAATTACTCAATTCTAAGATGATAAATATTCTTCCAAACCCTTTTTGTGCATGCACATTTTTCAAAGTAAATAAATAACATTTGCAACCTATTTCCCTCCCTTCTGGGTATTACTCTTTCAGCTTCCTTTTTGGGCTTTGTTGCTACACATTTGTGCTTTTTCTGTTTCAGTTTTATTTTTATCAATTTAGTTTAGTTGCCAAGTCGTGTCCAACTCTTGCAACCCTATGGACTGTAGTCTGCCAGGCTCCTCTGTCCATGGGATTCTCCAGGCAAGAATACTGGAATGGTTTGCCATTTACTTCTCTAGGGGATCTTCCCAACCCAGGAATCAAACCTGGGTCTCCTGCATTGCAGGCAGATTCTTCACCAATTGAGCTACAAGAGGTCAAGGAATTTTTGTCAATTACACTTGCACAAAGTTAAAAAAGTCGAATAGCTCGATGCCGGGAGCCAGCGTGAGGAATCCCGCCCACGGCAAAGGTCATGAGGAAGGAAGCCCGACAAAATGCAAAGGCGTGATCAGCTTCAGGGGCTCCCCCTGAGTTTTCCTAAGCATGTACCCCCCAAACCAGAGTCGGCCTGATTTTATTGTTCTGTGCTTTCCACTTTTCTGACATGCTCTGGAAAAACGTTAACTTAGGGCTTCAGTCTTCTGCATATGAAAGGAATGTTTCATACCCCTCTGATGGCTCTCTAACTTGCCTGGTAGGTTCCCCCGGACTTTTTACAACTTATGAATTGCTTACAGCCCCCCAACCACGAGAGGCACAAAGCTTAAAACATCTTAAAGATACAGAGCCTCTAAAGAGTTAAAAATCATATTGGTGACGGGTTTTCACTGTTGACTCAATGACTGCTGCCAGGCCTCCATATCCTTTATCTTTTAAACACCTGAAGGATATTAATCAATGTAATTGGGATATAGAAAAAGGAAGATAGTAGTTTTGATGTTAGCAACACTAGACTTTTGAGTTAATTACTTTTCTTTGTTATATATCACTGCACTCCTCTTGTGTCCTTGCTATGTAAGAATGTAACTTTATTTAGTGCTTTCTGAGAGTGGCACCAGACTTTGGGAGGAAAGTGAAAGTAAAGTCACTCAGTCGTGTCCAACTCTTTGCGACCCCATGGACTGTGGCCTACCAGGCTCCTCTGTCCATGGGATTTTCCAGGCAATAGTACTGGAGTGGATTGCCATTTCCTTCTTCAGTGGATCTTCCTGACCCAGGGATGGAACCCAGGTCTCCCACATTGGAGACAGATGCTTTACTATCTGAGCCACCAGGGAAGTCCAAAGATCAACACAAATAAGTCTTCTGGTTGACAAACCCTTACCAGAAAAAAGGCTATAAAATGTTAATTGGCCCTCTGGCTAGAAGATGATGTAAATCACCTAAGACTTGTGTATACAACTAGGTATGCAGAGAGAAAGCCTGGTTTTGATAAGAGTCAGGGCTGCTGACGCTGCATAATTTTATATTACCCATTGATCTCTATATACAATCAAAAAGGTATAAAGGCCTTTCTGGACAATAGGGGCCGGGCAAGTCGCTGGACTGGTTTCCCCCGTGTCTTCTCTTTACTCTAATTTCTGGCTGAATTCCCATCTGGAGCGGGAGGCTCGCCATGTCTACTTACTTGCCCCGGCTTTTAAGTTCTGCGAGAGAGAGAGCCCAAGGCAGGGCACTCTCCGATATTCAAACGGCGCCAGTGGCCCAACGGAGATGGTGCAAATCTCTTGTCCTGAGATTTTATTGGCTTTCCCCATAAACCAAGTTATTCAGCCTCTTTTTTCCACCTAATTTTCCTATTACACTATTTCTTTCTAATCTAATCTTATATTTCTAATTAAATAAATAAGTTTTACTTGCCTATGCCATCTCCCCTTCGATCCACCGGGGTTGGATCCACCAGGGTTGGACCCCGGCAGTTCCACAAGACAAGTGCAAAAAGAGGGCAGTCCTCTGCTCACCTCTTCCGATTTCTTCAAGGCAAGCGCTCTTTCAGCTGTGTATTGTGGTATTTGACTTACCTGTTTCTAAAGAACACACTAGTTTTGTTATTGCTTTTACAGTTTTAAGCTTCATCTATTGACTTTCTAGCCCTCCCCCACCACATAAAGACACCTATCCTTGGAATTGCATAAAATATCACATTTTACATTTCATAAATACGCAAATACAATTCAGCGCTAAGCCATGCAGTGAGGCGTAATTTGTTTTCACTCATACAATTTACTGATTTTTTTTTTTTTCTGGAGTCACTGTCCTCTCTTATTTTCCTTTTGGTTAGTTTTCAGTGTGCTTAACGATTCAATTTTCTTCAGTTGCCTACACCTCCTTTCCGCAGGCTCAGGTATCCCACCCATTTCACCTGCTGAGGAAGCGGCTCGGAGCCGTGTCTGGACCCATTCTCATTCTCCCTGGGCGTGCCTCTCACTGCCATCCTGGAAATCCCCCTTCTCTTCCTGAGCTGCTTCCTACTCTCTGTATCTGCTGTTTTCCTGGTTCTTGGTTTCCTTTTTGTGGGGGACAGAGGGCCTGAATAGGCTCCGGGATAGATCCCTGTTCTTTTCAAGCATGGAAGCCTGGTCTTTCCAGGAGCTGTTTTAATAATGAGAGGGAGGGAGGGGGCCAGAGAGGAAGAGGTAGGCCAGGCATGGGTGATTCCTTGGATCAGAGGAGCGATTTAAATGGCAGTGAGAAGAGGTTCCGAATAAATAGGAGGCCAAGAAACCAGCAGAGTGATGGCTGGGAGCCCAGAGAAAAGCCAGACACATGTGAGCATCCAGGTCAAGTGCTCCAAAACCTGAGATGAAGGATGAGAAATGCACGTGAGTACTTTGGTCTGGTTTTGGCCATGCCACGTGGGATCTCCCCAACCAGGGATCAAGCCCGTGCCTGCTGCAGTGGAAGCGCGGAGCCGTAAGAACCGCCAGGCAAGTCTCTACATGGTCCTCTGGTTATACGTGACTTTGTAGTTTTCTCATCCTGTGTCATAGTGTGACGTAAGTGTTCTACAAGAGATCTAAGTTAACCCTGGAGGCTTCTAAGTTCTCTCTTTGAGGGGCATCAGCGCATTCAGTGAGAGATTTCAAGCAAGGCCACACGCCACTTGTGGAGAGAAGTCCAGTCAGGCGCTGTCGTAACAGATACGAATCACAGCAGCCTTTTCAGGCGGCTCGTTCTACCTCCCGTGCTACAGTGAATTACTTTAGACACACATCTCATTTACTCCGCACAAAGTCCTTGGGAAGTTAGGTGTTTTTAATTCCACTTTACCATACCAATGAAGTCACTGAAGAAACATTTTTCCCGAGGTCACACACAATGGAGGACTGGGCTTCAAATATAGGTCATCTTACTCCAAAGCCCATGTTATAAATCAACTCACTCTTTGATCCTTTGCCTCTGAATAATAATTTAAAAATCCTTATTAAAGAAGCTGTTGTGTTTGGAGCACTTCCTCAAGACAAACTCCAAACTGGAAAAGCATGGTAGGTGTTCTGAGAATGAAATCTGATATTCTTACAGAGGAAGTCCTCTTAATTCCAGTTGTGCCTATTTATAGCAAAAGACAGTCTCAAGGCTCATTGCCAGGCTCAAGCCTAGGTTTCCAAAGTGAAAGGAATTCCAAACAAGGAATAGATGGGCCACAAAAACTTATCTGACAGCGTCTGGTACTTTCTCAAACACGGCTCCAAGACTCCCTTACTCCAGCCAAAGCTCTGTGTGCTCANTTGTGCCTATTTATAGCAAAAGACAGTCTCAAGGCTCATTGCCAGGCTCAAGCCTAGGTTTCCAAAGTGAAAGGAATTCCAAACAAGGAATAGATGGGCCACAAAAACTTATCTGACAGCGTCTGGTACTTTCTCAAACACGGCTCCAAGACTCCCTTACTCCAGCCAAAGCTCTGTGTGCTCAACATCCTAGACGATAAACTCCCTGAAGGCAGGGCTGTTTCTTTTTTATGTTATATTATATTTTCAGTTATCTCCCAGAGAGAGGATATATAGCTTACCTGCTGGATATATAATTACCTGCTGGATATATAATTCTTAGCTTACCTGCTGGATATATAATTTCTTTGTGCATTTATATTCCTTGTAAGATGAATTTCTAGTTTCAACTCTGTGACTTCTTACTTGTGTGATCTTTACCTCTCTGAACCTTTGTGTCTTGAAATAATCAGACTGGCCTCCCAGGATTGAGGCAGTGCTCAATAAACACAGATGAGTTTTCCGTCACTCTCCTATTTTACTCAAGTGTTCAATTTCCACCACAAATAATGAGGAAAAAATCGGAGAAGGCGATGGCACCCCACTCCAGTACTCTTGCCTGGGAAATCCCATGGACAGAGGAGCCTGGGGGGCTGCAGTCCATGGGGTCGTGAAGAGTCGGACACGACTGAGCAACTTCACTTTCACTTTCATGCATTGGAGAAGGAAATGGCAGCCCACTCCAGTGTTCCTGCCTGGAGAATCCCAGGGACGGGGGAGCCTGGTGGGCCGCCGTCTATGGGGTCGCACAGAGTCGGACACGACTGACGCGACTTAGCAGCACTTAGCAGCAGGCACCTTTTCCCTTCCTGATAAAAACCTCTGAAACTACTCAATTTTCCCCTCACTTTGTGCCTGACTGGCTAGGCCTGGAGAGTCAAAGACCCTGAAGAAGCTCATTTATGAATGAATTATTAATACCAGATGAGTACAGGGGATTTGACTGCCAATCAAGAGGAAGAAGAAATTAAGTGGATTTTCAGAAAACTGGGCTTGGTCTTTCACTTTTCAAAGGCTCAGCTAGAAATAATCTGAGCATACACACTGGGGAATCAGCACTGTTTCACGCTGAAACTCTTCCCCACCTGGTTTTAGTTTTAAAAGATGTATAAAATCACATTCCTTGGAAAGGTGAAGTTTAAACTCCACCAGGCTGTAATTGAACCCTTAATCATCTACAGTTACTACAAGTCAAGGGGAAAAGAAATCCTCAGTTACTCCCCCCAAATTGTAGGAAATTCATTTCCTCCAAGATTCCCACTCATTACCTTGAGGTCTGGATCCTGCCTCCTACCTTTATGAGGTTAAAAGACAAATAACGAGTAATAGGTATTTCTGAGATATTTTGGTTGATATACCTGTTGATATTGCTGGATAGGAACAATCATAAAGATCAGGGACCCCTTGATAACTGGTTGTAAACACTACTTTTCCCTGGTTTAGAGTATTTTTTTTTTCTTTTACTATCAAACTCTTTCCTGAAAACAGTGTTAGAATAAATTTTTGACCAAGCAAGGTTTTGAAAATAGATATAAGCCCATACATTAACATTTTTTTATTGAGCATTCCAATTGGGCTTTCTTCCAAGAAACTTGCACACATTTAAAAAAATCTTACTTTCCTTTATTTTAAAAGCAAGGTATTGTCACTATATTATAGTTCAGAATAGAGGAAGGAAAAAGTGATCTATACTTTCATTATCTCTAGATGGTGATTATTTTCTGCCTTGCTATATATATGTCCTGTGAATTTTTGTCCTTTTCCCCCAAAATTATATAGTGGTATATGTAGTAATTTAAAATCTGTTTTCCTTCTCTATACTGTGGACATCTTTTCATATCAGGAAATATCCTTTATTATTATTAATATCCTATATTGTTATTAATATCCTTTAGTATCCTTTCTTATTAAAGGATATTATGAAACAAATATCCTTTATTATTATTTATCCTTTATTATCCTTTATTAATATCCTTTATTATTAAATAGCACTTATTATTAAAAGGATGCAATTAAATATTCTTTATTACTATAATATTCCATTGTTTCATATGATGAACATTTAGGTTGTGTCCAGTTTTCTCAATTAGAAACTCAGTTGTTTTGAATATACTTGTAGTAAAGCTTCTATACATCTTCATTGTGTAAACTAATTTTGCTGAAAAGATGAAATTACGCAATTCTTAAATTTCTCTCATTCTGGAGGTATCTTTTATGAATACTAATAATAACCATTTATTGAATGCCTATTACATGTCAGCCACAAGCTAAATTCTTATATACATTATTTCTCATATTTATAAAAATCTGTAAAGTAGGTATAAAATATTTCTCTCAGAGTACCAAAGTACTAAAGAAAAAGACTTTTTGGGAAAAGACAAAAGAAAAAAACAAAACAAAAACGTGAACAAAGGAGGAAAAAAAAAAAGAACAGAACAGAACCAACTTGTAGAGTAACCGTTGTTGGGTTGGCTTCCAGACAAGCAGCAGAGCAGTCTTTTCAAGGTCATAACACGCATCATACCCGAGCACTGCATGCTGATCGTGATCCCGTATCAGCCCGTTTCCTTAAGGCTGATTAAATTTGTTACCACTAGAAATTATGTGAAATGATCAATTCTGTTTACTATTGCAACTCTGTTCTAAAGTTCAAAAGATACTGGATTTCCTCTTCAAGCAAGTACCTTCTGGTGTATCTGAAAATCTGACTAAGTCATACATATTACTCACACAAAAAGAAGAGATGTGGCAGCGAATATTGAAATACCAACATTGAAAGCTGGAGAAGGAAATGGCAACCCACTCCAGTATTCTTGCCTGGAGAATCCCATGACAGAGGAACCTAGCAGGCTACAGTCCATGGGGTCGCAAGAGTCAGACATGACTTGGCGACTAAAAGAGAGAGAGAGAGAGAGAACACTGAAAGCAGGATTTTTTCCTTCCTCCTTCCCAGAATGCAGGTGAAATACTTCCTACCAGAAATTGCTAAGAACAGCGTTGCTTGGGTCATGAAAGATAGCCTGGCTAAGTTAGTCTCAAAAACATGTTACCTGGTTCTAACAGCAAGTTTTAAGGGGTAAACAGTAGGTCAAAATGAAAGGTCTTGGGATTTTTTGAGTTTTTCTTAAAAGCATATTTATTCAGCATGCAGGTGTTCTTTTTTGGCCTCACTGGAGATTCAAAGTCAAGGTGTGGCAAACTTTTCCTGTAAACGGCCAGAGAATAAACACAAAGCTTTACTGACCGTCAAGTCTGTTACAATCACTGAATACTACGCAAAAGAAGCCACAGACCACACACACGTGAAGAAGCACGGCTGTGTTCCAGGAAAGCGTAACTTATGAACACGGGAATCTGAGCTCCATATCATTTTCAGATCTTCCTCCTTTTTAAAAAATGTATAAGTATAAAAACTATTCTCAGCTTGTGGGGCTGACAAAAGCAGGTGGTCAGCCAGATTTGGTCCATGGGCCATACGACCCATTCCTGTTCTACATCATATTCATCTATTTGAGGAAGAGGAAATCGTAAGTTAAATAAGACACTGTCTCCTTCTTCCGACTTTTCAAATAAGGCTATATTTTCCACAGTCCCAGTTTCTCTTCCCTTATATTGTTTTGAAACAGGGTCTTTGAAAGATCTGCTAAGAACTCAAGGTGATAAAAAGCAAAGGGCAGACAGAACACGTGACTGAAGATATGTCTTCAATTAATCAAAATTTTATATAAATGTGCTTTTCAGTCAACTGGGATTCTAGGAGACACACACGGGAAGGAAACAATAGAAGAAAAGGCAAATAAGGGAAATGTAGAAAGGAAGAGAAACAGCCAGAGGGAAGGTAGCATCCTATGGAGAGAAAGACGAATGCAGGCGGAGAGGGGAGAAAGAGGCAGAAGTCAGCACACAGCAGGGCGTCGACAGAGACATGCTGAAAACATGACGGCATTTACTTGATGATCACAGCTTGCAATTCACTGGGCAGAAGCTTTGAAAGCAAACAAGAGCATGCTATAATCCATCTTTCAAATGATTATTTTAATTAGGCATGGTAGATGGTTCTCTGAATGCCCTTATCCTTAAACCTCTAGGGAAGAAATTATTCTCTGGGCTGGACTGGCTACAGGCCAGATGGTATCAGGTTAAAAACCATGGCCAAAGACTAACTTCCCTCCCTGTTATAAACCTGCACATCCTAGACTCAAACAGCTAGTACTGATGAAGCGTTACGCGACCTGAACTATAAAACTTAAAATGTGTTTACCGTGAGAAGTAAGGAAATAGACTAGTCCTTTTAAGGAATATTTTCAATTAAAAAAAAAAAAAGAAATAAAGGGAATGCTGTGCTTAGCTCAAAAAGAATACANTTGTTGGCCCTGGCTTCAGATTGCATCAGTATGGGAGCTAATTCCAGGTCCCAAACTGAGAACAAGCTTTGACTTGATTTTTAAATTACTTTCAAAGTAGATGGGAATTTCCAGATTTAAGAGTTTAAAATGCTGAATTTTATTTGCCCATGAAGCTATTGTATTCTAGCTTTCTCATGCATATTCTCTATAAATTTATTGATTAAACATACTTTAGGACTTTCCGGTGGTCCAGTGGTTAGCAATCCACCTGTCAATGCAGGGGATGAGGGTTTGATCCCTAATCTGGAAAGATTCCACATGGCATGGAGCAACTGAACTACTGAAGTCATGTTCTAGAGCCCGAACACGTCAATGAAGAGTAGCTCGCACTTATTGCAGCTAGAGAAAGCCTGCGTGCAGCAACAAAGACCCAGTGCAGCCAAAAATTAATAAATAAAATTTAAAACATACTTTGAAAATAAATACTGTTGTGTCATCCTCTCTCTTTGAGGGAATTTCAGTAATGATTTGGGCTCCCTGGTGGTTCAGATGGTAAAGAATCCACCTGCAATTCGGGAGAGCTGGCTTCCATCCCTGGGTTGGGACGATCCCCTGGAGAAGGGCTTTGCAACCCGTTCCAGTATCCTTGCCTGGAGAATCCACATGGACAGAGGAGCCTGGCAGGCTACCGTCCATGGGGTCACAGAGTTGGACACGACTAAGTGACTTTCACTTTGGTAATGATTAGAAGTTAGAATGTTTTTTTGAGGACTTTATGCTCTAAAATCTGAGACTTATATAAAATTACAAATTGAGAGAAAGAATTATTTATAGTATTATTGCCTCTAACAGAACTGTTATCATTTTGGTGAATTTTTCCTCTAGCTGTTATTTAAAGGATATGCTGTGCCATGCTTAGTTGCTGTCTTTTCTGACTTTGCAAACTCACAGACTGTAGCCCACCAGGCACCTCTGTCTATGGGGATTCTCTAGGCAAGAATACTGGAGTGGGTTGCCGTGCCCTCCTCCAGGGGATCTTCCCAACCTAGGGATCAAACCCAGCTGTCGCAAATTGCAAGGGAATTCTTTACCATCTGAGACACCAGGGAAGCCCAATTTAAAGGATGCTGCNAAACTCACAGACTGTAGCCCACCAGGCACCTCTGTCTATGGGGATTCTCTAGGCAAGAATACTGGAGTGGGTTGCCGTGCCCTCCTCCAGGGGATCTTCCCAACCTAGGGATCAAACCCAGCTGTCGCAAATTGCAAGGGAATTCTTTACCATCTGAGACACCAGGGAAGCCCAATTTAAAGGATGCTGCTGCTACTGCTGCTAAGTCGCTTCAGTCGTGTCCAACTCTGTGCGACCCCATAGATGGCAGCCCACCAGGCTGCCCTGTCCCTGGGATTCTCCAGGCAAGAACACTGGAGTGGGTTGCCATTGCCTTTTCCAATGCATGAAAGTGAAAAGTGAAAGTGAAGTCGCTCAGTCATGTCTGACTCTTCGTGACCCCATGGACTGCAGCCCACCAGGCTCCTCTGTCCACAGGATTTTCCAGGCAAGAGTACTGGAGTGGGGTGCCATCGGATTTGCGTATAATTTAAAATCCGAGTATTCATTCCATATTTCTTTTATTTTGCTGTTATTTTCCTAGCATCTTCAGGGTACCACATTAAGTATCGTTTGATGGTAATAGTGATGACAT
The DNA here is from genome assembly GCA_006410695.1 of Philantomba maxwellii. NCBI lineage: Eukaryota > Metazoa > Chordata > Mammalia > Artiodactyla > Bovidae > Philantomba > Philantomba maxwellii. The sequence goes on from SJYS01024345.1 coordinate 143,355, forward strand.
TAAGACATGGATATGGGTTTAAGACAGACATGCACTGTGACTTTGTAACTGAATATGTAAGAAGGCAATTTAATTAGTGTTTTTTGTGTGTCCACCTAAAAAGCACTTGAAGAACAGCAGAAAAAAGTCCTTATTTATTTTCCCTTTAAATTATGATTCCAGGCTGTTCACAATGCCTGTGGTGAAACCAGCTAACCAAATGCTTTTGTGAGAACAGCATTGCCAGCAAGCTGTATCTGTTTGTGGAATTTTCCCCAGGAGTGGTCTAGCAAGCTTGATCTGTTTCTCTGTGTGGACTAATTCACATTTATTATATTACAGTAGTATTTTTGTCTTCTTGACTCTTCTGTTCTTCAGGAAATTACTCCAGGAACTAAATCACAACAGGAGTTTCACCAGAGGACTTATTGTATATGGGCTGTGGCAGCAGACCAATTGCACCATAGTACTTGGTAAGAGCACTGGCTGTTCATGTTCTCGGATCTTATGAAAATAGAAAACATCATTGGTATTTAGTAGAGTCATCTACGGCAAGAATTTTATTAATCTGCTTTATTAGTTCACAAAGCAGATATTTATCAAACACCTATTATGTGCCAGACACTGTTCTAGGTGCTTGGAATATAACAATGAACAAAAAAGACAAAAATTCTTGCCTGCATGGAGCTTACTTTCTAATGTTCCTTTCCACATGTGTTAGTTTGCTCTGTGTGCGTACTCAGTTGGATCCTGCTCTTCAGCCCCCTTGACTACACCCTGCCAGGTTCCCCTCTCCCTGGGATTCTCCAGGCAAGAATACTGGAGTGGGTTGCCATTTCCTCCTGCAGGAGATCTTCCCGACCCAGGGACTGAACCCAAGTCTCTTGCATCTGCTGCATTAGCAGGCAGATTCTTTACCACTAGTGCCATCGGGGAAGCCTGTATTAGTTTGCTGGGGTTTACATAGTAAAGTGCAATGGACTGGATGGCTAAAACATCAGAATTGTATTTTTCTTACAGTTCTGGAAGTGAGAAGTCCAAGATCAAGGTTCAGCCGAGTTGGTTTCTTCTAAGGAGCCTGAGGGAAGCATCTGTCCCAGGTCTCTCTTCTTGATTTCTAGATCATTTTCTTTTTCGTGTGTTTTCGTGTTGTTGTCTTCTCTCTGTATACTTCTGTGTCCAAATCCCCTCTTCCTATAAGGACACCAGTCATATTGGTTTAGAGCCTCGCCTAATGACCTCGTTTTAACTTAATTACGTCTTTAAAGACCCTACCTCCAAATACAGTCACATTCTCAGGTGCTGGGGGTTAGGATTTCAGCTGGTTTTGGGGGAACCCAGTTCAGCTTCTAATACCACATATGACTATGGTGTATCCAAATATTTCTCTTGTTTTCTCATATCCATATCTCTGAGGTATTCAAAGTCATTTATGTTCAAATGTACCAGGTAACACAATGTACCAGGTAACCTACTTATGAGTGATTTTTTTCTATACATGATTTATTTTTATTAAATACTAAATGGAAAGTTCTTGGTTAGGAGGGATTACTCTGCTAGGAATGTTGCTCCATCTAGTGACTGCTATATTCAACTACTTTTGTCAAAGTTATAAAAATGAAAAATGGAAAATTATGTTGGAGAAGGGGTTCCCTTTTCAAAAGGTTATTATTCACAGGGCACTATGAAGTCATGGTAAAAAAATATTTCTTTCTACCATTGTATGTGGAAGGAAAGAGAGGTGTATATAATGACACTATTTTTAGTAATCTAGTAATATTAGTATCATCATTTACTATCACCACCAATTACTATTTATTTTTTTTATCCCCCAAGGAAACCGAGACTGGGTTTACTCCCTTGCCGAGATCTCACAAATTATAAGTACTGTTTCCCTCAAGTCTGTATGACTCCAGAGTTTAAGCTCTTAATCGTTCAGAATAAACAAGAGAAACAGAAGGACTCAAGCATTTCATAATTTAACGGCCGTGATGAACGACACATCTAAGCATGCATCCAAATGGGTACTCACTGTGTCTCCAGTCTCGACATATGCTCAATCTTTTATCTTGAAAGGCTGCTTTACTGCTCAGTGTTTGCACTGTCACTGATACGCTGTGTCCGAATGTGTCTGTTTTAGGCAATGAATGTATAAAGGACACAATCTACAACCAGGTTAGTATCATATAGCTTATTGTATACCCTGAATTACATGGGACATTTAAAATAACTATTTAAAAGCTTGGAATTTTTGGTAGTTTTAAAGAATAGTTTTTGTTTCTCTATTATACAAGTTGAATGGGGCAGCTAAACTGCCTGGAGACATCAAGAACAGCTTCTGCAGAAAGGTGAGTGTAGTAAGACAAATACAAGTTAGAAAAGGATGCCTTTGGAATACAGAGGATGCCTCTGTAAATGCATGTGGGTATGTCGGAGCTTGATATTTTGGGGGGAAATGTATGTAATCAGATATGCAGGGATTGAAAGTGCTAAGAAATGACAATGAACTAAAAAGCATGTGCCAGACTTAGAGGATAATTATGAAGCTGTAACTTATGAAGGGTCTTGACAAGAGGGATGGAATGAACCCCTCTTATCAAAAGATCATGTAACAGACAATCTGAATAGGCCTTCATCTATTAAAGAAATTAAATAAGTAATAACCTTCTGAAACAGACAGTACTGGGCCCAGATGTGGTCCCTGGTGATTTCTACCAAACATTTAAGAAAGAAATTATACCAGTTCTCTACAATCTCTTCTATAAAATAGAAACTGAAGGAATACTTCCTAACTGATTCTATGAGACCAGCATTACTCTGATACCAAAATCAGACAAAGACATTACATAAAAGAAAACTACAGACCAATGTTGTTCATGAAGATAGGTACAAAAGTTCTCAACAAAATGTAAGCAAATGTAATCCAACAACATATAAAAAGAATTATATGCAGTAACATATGAAATGGTTCAGCATTTGAAAATCAGTCAGTATAATCTTTCACATCAACAGGATAAGAAAAGTCACATGATCCTATCAACAGATGCAGAAAAAGCATTTGACAGAATCCATTACTCATCATAAGAACTGAGTAAATAGAAAGGAATAGAGAAAGCTTCCTCAACTTGATAAAGAACATGTACAGAAAAGTTACAGTGAACGTCATACTTGGCAGTGAGACCGTAGGAGCTTTCCCACTAAGATCAGGAGCAAGGCAACTCCTTTCCAGTACCGTACTGAAGTCCTGAAAGTGAAAATGATAGTTGCTCAGTCGTGTCCGACTCTGCAACTCCTTGGACTGGAGCCCACCAGGCTCCTCTGTCCCTGGGATTCTCCAGGCAAGAACACTGGAGTGGGTTGCCATTCCCTTCTCCAGGGGATCTTCCCGACCCACGTGTCAAATGCAGGTCTCCCTCATTGCAGGCAGATTCTTTACCACTTGAGCCACCCAGGAAGCTCCCAGCTAATGAAAAAGAGGAAGTGAAAAGTATACAGATTTGGAAGGGAGAAAATAAAATTGTCTTTGCAGAAGACATGATTGTCTGTGTAGAAAGTATATACTCTTACAGCATTACATAAGGAAGCAGAAGAAACGAGGAAGTTAAAGAAAGGGCCCAGAACAAATAATTTCACATTTAATAATGGTGTTTTCTTATGTAGTCAACAATTAATATGTGAACATAAGGTTATTGAGTGATCCCAGCTTATCATTTGTGGCTAGCTGAGCATAAAATATCTTCTCACTATTCTTGAAATCTTTTTTCTTGGACTTTAAAGCATAATGGCTTGGGACTTCCCTGGTGATCCAGTGGCTAAGGTTCTGTGCTCCCAATGCAAGGGGCCTAGGTCCAATCCCTGCTCAGGGAACCGGATCCCACATGCTACAACTAGGACTTGGCACAACCAAAGAAAATAAATATTTAAAAATAATAATAATGGTTTGAAGTTACTGGATACATCTTTGGAAATTTTATGGGTGCTATTTGTACACTGGATCTTTATTTTAAAAAACCTTTATTTAAGGAAGTTAGCAATAATCATTTCCACATCAGCCATTAAGGAATGCAGGGTAGTAATGTAGGGTGTGATTACTGTGCCTGTGCCACCTATCTTTTTACAGTATTCCCAGAGGTCATGACAAGTATTCACTGGTGTTACCTTTTTCTTGCATATTGATTAATCTCCATGTATAAAACAGACACAAGTGAGTGACATTTTAGCTACTGAAAAATACTAGCTGCTGCTGCTGCTAAGTCGCTTCAGTCGTGTCCAACTCTGTGCAACCCCATAGCCGGCAGCCTACCAGGCTCCCCTGTCCCTGGGATTCTCCAGGCAAGAACACTGGAGTGGGTTGCCATTTCCTTCTCCAATGCA
>SJYS01024345.1:166623-177217 GCA_006410695.1 Philantomba maxwellii
TGAGGCAGAGCTTCGTAACCCAATTCATCCAATTTTTGAAGCATCGGTCATGTGACGTATGGTTGGGCATTGTCATAGAGAAGAATTGGGCCCTTTCTGGTGACCGGTGCCACCAGCTGCAGCCACTGCAGTTTACAGTGCATCTCATCAATTTGCTGAGCAGACTTCTCAGCAAACGTTTCTCAGCAAATGTAATGGTCTCACTGGGGCTGAGAAAGCTGTAGTGGATCACACTGGCAGATGACCATGAAGCAGTAACCATGACCTTTTTTTGGTGCAAGTTTGGCCTTGGGAAGTGCTTTGGAACTTCTTCTTGGTTCAGCCACTGAGCTGGTCATCGCTGGTTGTCTTTTCACCACGCATCCCATTTCCAGTTGAGAAACAGTTCGTTGTTGTGTAGAATAAGAGAAGATGATACTTCAAAATGACCATTTTTTGATTTGCCGTCAGCTCATGAGGCACCCACTTACTGAGCTTTTTCACCTTTCCAGTTTGCTTCAAATGAATGCCGAATGACTGTGGAATGGTTGACATCGAGTTCTTCGGAAACTTCTCATGTAGTTGTAAGAGGATCGGCTTTGATGATGGTTCTCAATTGGTCATTGTCAACTTCCGATGGCTGGCCGCTATACTCCTTATCCTCAAGGCTCTCATCTCCTTTGCAAAATTTCTTGAACCACCCCTGCACTGTATGTTCATTAGTAGTTCCTGGGCCTAATGTGTTGTTGATATTGTGAGTTGTCTCAGCTGCTTTATGACCCATTTTGAACTCGAATAAGAAAATCGCTGGAATTTGCTTTTTCTCTAATATCATTTCTATCTATAGTCTAAAATAAACAGCAAGTAATGTCTTTAGCAAAAAAAAAAAAAAACCATAAAGTGAGAAGTGAGCATTAAAATGATGTATAGCATAACCACATTTATTTAAGAATATATTCCAGCATCAAACGGCAAAATTCAGTGCAAAACTGCAATTATTTTTGTACCAACCTGATATCCACTCTGGCTTCTTGACCGTTTGTGTAAATGGAGACTGTTGCTCTCTATGTATTTGCTCTCTTTCTCTCTCCCTCCCTTGTCTTTCATCTTTCCTCCTCTTCCTCTTCTCATTCATCTTTTTAAAATACTTTTAGAGCAGCTTTGAGTTTATAATAAAATTGGGAGGAAGATACAGAGATTTCCCGTGCATAGGCATACCTCGTTTAATTGTGCTTTGCTCTTTAGTGCTTGCAGATACTGTGTTTTTTTTTACAAATAGAAGGTCTGTGGCAGCCCTGCATCAAGCAAGTCTGTCAGTGCCATTTTTTTCCAACAGCATTTGTTCACCTCTTGTCCCCTGTATCATTTTCAGTAATTATTGCAATATTTCAAAGTTTTTCATTATTATTATATTTGTTATGGTGATCTGTGATCAGTGACCCTTGATGTTAATATTAGAGTTGTTTGGGGAGCCATGAACCACGCCCATGTAAGATAATTGATAAATGTGTGTATTCTGACTACTTCACCAGTTGGCTGTTCCCCTGTCTCTCTCCCTCTCCTTGGGCCTCCCTATTCCCTGAGACACAGCAGTTTTGATATTAGGCTAATTAATAACTTCACAGTGGTCTCTAAGTGCTCAAGTGAAAGGAAGAATTGCATATCTCTCACTTTAAATAAAAAACTAGACATGATTAAGCTTAGCGAGGAAGGCACATTGAAAGCCAAGATGGGCCAAAAGTTAGGCCTCTTGCACCAGTCAGCCAAGTTGTGAATGCAAAGGAAGTAGTGTTCTTGAAGGAAATTAAAAGTGCTACTCCAGTGAACACACAGATGATAAGCAATCGAAACAACCTTGCTGTTGATGTGGAGAAAGTTTTAGTGATCTGAGATTAGGCCACTAGATTAGATAGAAGATTAAATCACCATAACATTCCAGTAAGCCAAAGCCTAACAATCCAGAGCAAGGCTCTAAATTTTCAATTTGATGAAAGCTACAGTAAGAAAGCTACAGAAGAAAAGTCTGAAGCTAGCAGAGGCTGGTTCATGGGATTTAAGGAAAGAAGCCATCCCTTTAACATAAAAATACAAGGTGAAGAAGTATATATGTTCTGATATAGAACCTACAGCAAGTTTTCCCAAAAATCTTAGCTAAGATAATTAACAAAGGTGGCTACGCTAAACAACAGATTTTCAATGTCAACAAAATGGCTTTCTATTGGAAGAAGATGCCATCTGGGACATTCATAACTAGAGAGGAAAAAATACATGCCTGGCTTCAAAGCTTCAAAGGACGGACTCACTGTCATATTAGGAGCTAACACAGCTGGTGACTTAAAGTTGAAGCCAGTCTCATTTTCCATTTCAGAAATCATGGGGCCCCTAGGAATTCTGCTAAATTTATTCTGCCTGTGCTCTATAAATGAAACAACAGATCCCAGATGACCTCACATCTGTTTACAACATGGTTTACTGGATATTTTAAGCCCATGATTGAGACCCACTGCTCAGAAAAAAAAAGACTTCTTTAAAAACATTACTGTTCACTGATAATGCCCTTGGTCACCCGAGAGCTCTAATGGAAATGCACAGTGAGCTTAATGTTGTTTTCCTGCCGGCTAACACACGTCTACTCTGCAGCCCATGGATCAAGAGTAATTTCAACTTTCAAGTCCTATTATTTAAGAAATACATCTCAACGGCCATAACTGCCATAGATAGATATTCCTCTGATGGATCTGGAAGAGTACATTGAAAACCTTCCTGAAAAGATTCACCATTCTAGCTGCCATTAAAANGATCAAGAGTAATTTCAACTTTCAAGTCCTATTATTTAAGAAATACATCTCAACGGCCATAACTGCCATGGATAGATGTTCCTCTGACGGGTCTGGAGGAGTGCACTGAAAACCTTCCTGGAAAGACTCGCCATTCTAGCTGCCGTTAGAAACGTTCGTGATGCACGGGTATAGGCCGAAACAGCAGCACAGGCGGGAGTCCGGAAGGAGCTGATTCCAGCTCTCACGGGTGATTTTGAGGGGTTCAGGGCTTAAATTGCGGAAGCAACTTCAGATGTGGTGGCAACAGTAAGAGAACTGGAATTCCAAGTGCAGCCTGAAGATGTGGCTGAATCGCTGAAATCTCATGGTGAAACGGTAATGGATGAGGAGGTGCTGCTTACGGATGAGCAAAGAAATGGACTTCTTGAAATGGAATCTACTTCTGGTAACGACTTCTGAAACGATGCTGGTAACGATGTTGAAAGACAACAAAGGGTTTAGAATATTACACAAACTTAATTGATAAAGTTGCAGTAGGGTTTGAGAGAGTTGGTTCCAGTTTTGAAAGAAGTTCTGTTGTGGGTAAAATGCTATCAAACAGCATTGCACGCTCCAGAGAAATTGTTTGTGAAAGGGAAAGTCAACTGATGTGGCAACCTTCATTGTTGTCTTTTTTAAATTTATTTTTAATTGGAGGATAATTACAATATTGTGTTGGTTTCTACCATATATCAGCTGTAGGTATACGTATGTCCCTTCCCTCTTGAATCTGCCTTCCACCTCTCACGCCCATCCCACCCCCTAGGCTGTCACAGCGCATCCGGCTTGAGCTCCCGTGTCACGCAGCAGATTCCCACTGGCTGCCTGTCCCGCACGTGCGGATGTGTGTGTTTCGGTGCTGCTCTCTCGGCTCGTCCCANTATACGTATGTCCCTTCCCTCTTGAATCTGCCTTCCACCTCTCACGCCCATCCCACCCCCTAGGCTGTCACAGCGCATCCGGCTTGAGCTCCCGTGTCACGCAGCGGATTCCCACTGGCTGCCTGTCCCGCACGTGCGGATGTGTGTGTTTCGGTGCTGCTCTCTCGGCTCGTCCCATCCTCTCCTTCCCCACCGTGTTCACACGTCTGTGTCTCCTTTGCTGCCTTACAAACAGGTTCATTAGTGGATCTTCCTAGATTCCATATATATGTGTATAAATATATGTTATACCACCTGGGCCTCCCGCATTGCAGGCAGACGCTTGACCCTCTGAGCCACCAGGGCTATATATGTTAATATACGATATTTGTGTCTTATTCTAAGAAATCTTCACCCCAACCTTCAGCAACTGCCACCCTGATCAGTCAACAGCCACCAACACTGAGGCAAGACCCTCCCCCAACAAACAGATTATGATTTGCTGAAGGCTCAGATGATGATTAGCATTTTTTAAGCAATAATGTATTTTTTAGTCAAGGTATATACGTTGGGTGTTTTTTTTTTTTTTTTTTCCGAGATATAATGCTGTTCGACGCTTAATACAGTATAGGGGGAATATAAGTTTTACATGCACTGAGAAGGCAGATTTCATGTGACTTGCTTCACTGTGATATTTGCTTTATTGCAGTGGTCTGGAAGTGAACCCACGGCATCTCTGTGTATATCTATATTCCCTGAACCCATGTATGCGCAGTCTCCACCGTTATCAACATCCCTCACGAGAACAGCACAGTTGTTACAAAGGATACGCCTACACTGACATGTCATCATCCCCAAAAGCCCACAGTTTACCTCGGGGTTCACTCAGGGTTCACATTCTGTGGATTTGGACAGATGCATAATAATGCGAGGTTGAGATGGTTGGGTGGCATCACCGACTGGATGGACATGAGTTTGAGCGAGCTCCGGGAGTTGGTGATGGACAGGGAAGCCTGGAGTGCTGCCGTCCATGGAATCGCAAAGAGTCGGACACGACTGAGCAACTGAACTGACTGATGACCATAAAATCATCCGGAGCGTTTTCACTGCCTTAAAAATCCTGCAGGCTCCACTTACTCATCCCTCCCTCCAAGCCCCAGACAACCACTGGGCTTGTCTCCATACGTCTGCTCTCTTCACTGAATAATGTGCTCTGGTACATAGGGGAGTTTCTTGGTGCTTTTTTTTCCAGCTCTGTGGATGCTGCAATGCTTGCTTAACCAGTTCCCTGTAGGAAATAGGGTTTGTTTCTCCTTTTCGGCATTGCAAGCAACACTGCAATGAATGAATAACCTGCTACAGACTTCATTTTGTAGGTGGGTAGGTATATTTGTGATATGAATACCTAGAAGTGAGAGAATTGCAGAATACTGACTTAGTATTACAGTGGACCTGGAATGGGATTAGCTGTCATCTACAGAAACAGGAATGACCAGAAAAATAACACTCACTTCTAGCAAGAGTCGAACACGACTGAGCAACTAACGCTTTTCTTTCAACGCTAGTATTTACAACAGAGGAAATGTAATGCTGGGAAGTGCTTGGCATGATAGAAGAACTGAAAGCCTACCTGAGAAAACGAAGCAGAGGTGCCGCAGCTTGTAGCCTAGAGACGAAAATCAAAGACCTGTGTGACTGAATCCCAGAGCTGGGGGCCCCCTGTTGGAGACTAGGACCTCTAAGGACCTGCGTGGTGGGGGCTGGGGCCACCGAGGAGGCGCAGACACTGCTGGAGAAGCGCCTGAGTTAGAAGAGGGAGGGAGAGGGATGTCCTGGCCCTGACCTTTCCTCCCTGTCTTCCAGTCTTTCAGAAATCAGCTGATCGTGAGTTTGGGTGTCACAGTGAACAGAGGTCAGCCCCCTGCAGTCCAGAGCAGGGTGGTGGAAGCACAGTGAATGGATTCAGAACCTATATGGCCCAGCCCTTATTTTACTCAGCATTTAAGTTCATTTATCCTTCAGCCCATGTTTAGTACCTTCAAATTTCTGCCTATCATGCAGTGGCACTCTCCCCTTTTCCCAAAACAGGAAGAGGGACTCAAAGTCCCATCAGTCACCATTTCCTTTTTGACTTCAGGGTCTACTGATGAGCCTCACCCCTCTCCATCAGGTCCAGATGTGACTTTTTGTGGCCTGGTGACTTATGAACTAAATTGTAAATTAACTCCCACCAACACTCCATACAAAACTGTAGGAGATGGGGAAGGGGGGAAAGTAGAAATCACTGGTTTAAAAGTACAGAACAAAAATATGCTTTAGTACTATCATCCTGATTGCTATAAAGAGTCACAAGGTCATAGCTGATATTTATCACTTCCCTCTTTAACTTTTATTCCATATTTCCTTTCTTTTTAAGCCCTTCAGGTGGTTAGGGTTATCTACTTGGCTGAGTAACTGTATCAGTCAGGATATATTCACCACAACAGAAAACACACCTGGGATTTCAACAAAGAGAATTTAATGTAAGGAGTTGGTTAAGTAACTTTGGCCACCTGATGCGAAGACCNAGTCAGGATATATTCACCACAACAGAAAACACACCTGGGATTTCAACAAAGAGAATTTAATGTAAGGAGCTGGTTAAGTAACTTTGGCCACCTGATGCGAAGACCTAACTCATTGAAAAAGACCGTGATGCTGGGAAAGATTGAAGGTGGGAGGAGAAAGGGACCACAGAGGATGAGATGCTTGGATGGCATCACCAACTTGAGGGACGTGAGTTTGAACAAGCTCTGGAAGTTGGTGATGGACAGGGAGGCCTGGCGTGCTGTGGTTCATGGGGTTGCAAAGAATCGGACATGACTGAACTGAACTGAACTGAAGTAGTTTTGGAGAACTGAAAAGGCAAAAAAGGGGATACTGAGCTAACCCACAGCTAGGAACTGTGTGATGAAGCTGTCACTCCCGGAACTGTAGGGACAAAAGAATCTTGAAGGAGAGTACCCTGAGACCTCTGAGACAGCGCCTGAGGCTGACAGTTGATGATATCTTTGATTAGGCATGATGAGGCTGGTTCTGGGAGTATCCTCCAACCCAAAGCTCAGTACTATAATTGTTAACCACTTGTCAGAGAAGACTGCATCCTTTCTCCCTCCTCTGCCTTGCAGAATCAAACAAAGTCAACTGGCAAAGTAGAAATACAGTTCTCATAGTCCCAACCCTAGCATCACAAAGCAGAGTATTAAAGTGTGGGTTTGGACTGAGAGATGATGGTGTAATAACTGGGACAGCTTGTCACTTTGCCTACTCAATATCTGTGCACAGCTTTCTACATCTATTTCAACTTCCGATACAGCAATAACAAAGTTCAACTTTTCTTTAACAAAATACAATTGTCCTTTGTAGAAATAGGCACTCTCACCTTTTCCACAAAAAGAAAAGATCTCAACTGTTATTTTAGTGATCGTTGGGTGATGTCAGTGACTTCTCAACTTTAGTTATTAGAGTCCCTCTTGAATATCCTGTAAGCTAACGATGAAACTATAAAGTTAACCACTGCCATTAATTCTTACAGTGCAAAGGAAGAAAAAATTAGTTTGTATATACACAAATATACAAACACACAGATTTATAGACATACATTAAGCAAAGAAGAAAATAATATTTAGGTATCAGTCCCCTCTTCTCTCTGGTCATGAGCCTGTAGTTGATACCTGTAACTTCCCTCTTCCCCTCCTCACCCCATGTTTCCTTTGCTCTGAGCCAGCAGCTGTGCCAGGCGGCATGATCGAAAGCTTCCGTCCTGAAGACTCTGAATCTTCAGGGGTCTCCTCTCGTCTTGGTTGCTGTAGTTTCCCAGTAGCTTTTGCAGTGAGAACGTGGAGGAGGAAATGAAGAATGGGACACAGAGGAGGCGGACTCCCCTGGCGTGGCAGCTGGTGACACGGGTGGGAGTAGAGAACAGAAATCCAGACGTGCACTAAAAGTTTTACTCAGGTGTGACCCAGTTCTGGTTTGAGTTTGAATGGAGTGAGATCTGGGCTTTATGTAGGGTTATCAACTGCCCTGGTTTGCTCCAGACTGAAGGATTGCCCAGAACCTGAGAGTTCCTGCATTACAACGGGGAACGTCCCTGGAAAGCTGGAATGAGCTCATCATCCCAGCCCACTATGGACTGGTGAAGGCTGATTAGTGACAGAAGCTTCTTGGCATGAGCGCCAAGTCACCTTCTGGGATAACCAGCCCTTAGGGAAGAAGCAGTCAAGATGGGTTAGTTGGCTGAGTAGGAAAGCATTAAGTGGTGCAGAGAAGTGGTGATTCTTCAGGCTCTGTGGCAGCTGTCATTCAGATCCATCCCCAACCCTTGGAACCCATGGGTCCAATGTGAGTTCTAGGGAGAGAAGAGGTTGGAGCTAAAACGTTTGACACCTCCTGCTCAACAGAGTGTGACCCAGAGGAGACAGATTCTCACCACAGACCACCCACAGCTCCAGAAATTGAAGGCTCTAGCACATTAATGACCAGTTGAAGATAGGTGGGAAGGTTACGAGGGGTGGGGAGGAGGAACTTGGTAACACAGACTGGCAAATGGAAGCACTGAAATACTCAGCAGGGCAGAGTAACATTTACGCAAGCAGGGCATAACTCAGTGAAATTTGTGTTGTTACAGCAAAGCATAACAAGCAGGCCAGGAAGTGGGGAGGCCAGAGGAAACTTGGCAACAGTTAGGCTTTTCTTGAAGCAATTCCAGCTGGCAGGAAAGGGTTAGGGTGCTTTCTTTGTAATATTGCGCCATCTAGCGTTGATTTTTATGTCCTCCTTTGTCCCAGTTCAGTTGTTAAGTCGTGTTAGACTCTTTGAGACCCCATGGACTGCAGTGTGCCAGGCTTCCCTGTCTAGTTAGAAGGGAAGAAGCTTAAAAAGAAGCTTAAAATTCATCTGCTTAAGAAGCTTAAAAAGAAGCAGATGAGTTAAGAGTCTGAGGATTGTTTCCAAAGTCATCAGTCATGTGTTCTTTTGCTAATTTGACAAATATTGATTGAATAATTTCAATATGCCAGTGACTTTTGTAGGCATTGAGAGCACAGCTGTGGACAAAACCCCTGAACTCATGGACACTTACAGTCTTGTGGGGACAATAAATAAGATAAATAAGTAAAGTATATAGTATGCTATATGGCTATAAATTTTGAGGAGAAGAAATTAAGGAAGAAAGAATTAAGTTTAAAAATTTGGAGAAGGGAACTCTATAATTTTAGACCAGGTGATTAGGGAGGCCTCACTGAGAGGAAGACGTATGGATAAAACAGGGATAGAGAGAAACCTTACCTGCCTCTTGAGAAACCAGTATGTGGATCAAGAAGCAAAAGTTAGAACTGAACATGGATCAACAGACTCATTCTAAATTGGGAAAGGAGTACGACAAGGCTGTATGTTGTCACCCTACTGGTTTAACTTGTATGCAGAGTACATCATGCAAAATACAGGGCTGGATGAGTCATAAGCTGGGATCAAGATTGACAGAAGAAATATCAACAGCCTCAGATACGGAGATGATACCACCCTAATGGCAGAAAGTGAAGAGGAGCTAAAGAGCCTCCTGATGAAGGTGAAAGAGGAGAGTGAAAAGTCTGGCTTGAAATTTAAAACAACTAAGCTGATTCATGTTGATGTTTGACAGAAAACAACAAAATTCTGTAAAGCAGTTATCCTTTGATTAAAAAATTAAATAAAAAAAAAAAGCAACTAAGGTCATGGCAGCCAGTTCCCTCACTTCATCACAAATAAAAGGGCATTTGCTCCTTGGAAGGAAAGCTATGACAGGCCTTGGCAGCATATTAAAAGGCAGAGACATCACTTTGCCGACAAAGGTCCATATAGTTGAAGCTATAGTTTTTCCAGTAGTCATGTATGGATGTGAAAGTTGGTCCGTAAAGAAGGCTGAGAGCCGAAGAATTGATACTTTTGAATTGTGGTGCTGGAGAAGACTCTTGAGAGTCCCTTGAACTGCAAGGAGATCAAACCAGCCAATTCTAAAGGAAATCCACCCTGACTATTCATTGGAAGGACTGATGCTGAAACTCCAATACTTTGGCCTCCTGATACAAAGAGCTGACTCATTGGAAAAGGCCCTGATGCTGGGAAAGATTGAGGGCAGGAGGAGAAGTGGGCAACAAAGGATGAGATGGTTGGGTGGCATCATTGACTCAGTGGACATGAGTTTGAGCAAACTCTAGGCAATAGTGAAGGACATGGAAGCCTGGCGTGCTGCAGTCCATGGGGCCGGAAAGAGCTGGACACGACTGGGTGACTGAACAACAGTGAACGAACTTCAGAAAGTGGGTATAGAGGAACATGTCTCAACATATTAAAAGCCACTTATGGCAACTCATGGCTACCATCATACTCAGTGGTAGAAAGCTGAAGGCATTTCCTCTAAGATCAGGACTAAGACAAGGATGTCCACTCTCACCACTTTTATTCAACATAGTTTTGGAAGTTCTGGACACAGTAATCAGGGAAGAAAAATAAAAGGAATTTAAGTTGAAAAGAAGAAGTAAAATTGCATTGTTTGTAGGTGACTTAATGCTCTATTGGGCTTCCCTTTTGGCTCAGCTGGTAAAGAATCCGCCTGCAATGCGGGAGACCCGGGTTCGATCCCTGGGTCGGGAATATCCTCTGGAGAAGGGAAAGGCTACCCACTCCAGTATTCTGGCCTGGAGAATTCCACGGACTATACAGTCCATGGGGTCGCAAAGAGTCGGACACGACTGGGCGAATTCCACTTCCACTAATGCTCTATTATACATAGAAAACTCCCCAAACCTCCCAAACCCTACCAGAAAACTGCTGGAGCTCATCAATGACCTTGGTAGGGTTTCTAGTTAAAAAATTTTAATATACAAAAGTCTTGTGTGTATATATATATATATGTAT
>SJYS01024345.1:180630-190801 GCA_006410695.1 Philantomba maxwellii
AAAAACCATAGCCTTGACTAGACGGACCTTAGTCGGCAAAGTAATGTCTCTGCTTTTGAATATACTATCTAGGTTGGTCATAACTTTTCTTCCAAGGAGTAAGTGTCTTTTAATTTCATGGCTGCAGTCACCATCTGCAGTGATTTTGGAGGCCCCAAAAATAAAGTCTGACACTTTCCACTGTTTCCCCATCTATTTCCCATGAAGTGATGGGACCAGATGCCATGATCAAAGTGTAGCAATATAGTTTTGGATTTATCTCCTAGAGTAATAGAAATAAAAACAAAAATAAACAAATGGGACGTAATTAAAGTTAAAAGTTTTTACACAGTAAAGGAAACTATAAACCACAAAAAAATAACCTAAGGACTGAGAGAAAATATTTGCAAATAATGTTACTGACCAGGGATTAATTTCCAAAATATACAAACAGTTCACTTAGCTTAATATCAAAAACCAAACAGCCCAACCAATAAATAGGCAGAAGGCCCAAATAGACATTTCTCCAAAGAAGAAGACGTACAGATGACTGATGGGCACATAAAAGCATGCTCGATATTCAGTTCAGTTCCGTCTCTCAGTCGTGTCTGACTCTTTGTGACGCCACGGACTGCAGCACGCCAGGCTTCACCAACTCCCAGATCTTGCTCAGACTCACATCCATCAACTTGGTAATGCCATTCAACCATCTCATCCTCTGTTGTTCCCTTCTCCTCCTGTCTGCAATCTTTCCCAGCATCCAGGTCTTTTCCAATGAGTCAGTTCTTCACATCAGGTGGCCAAAGTATTGGAGTTTCAGCTTCAGCATCAGTCCTTCCAATGAATATTCAGGACTGATTTCCTTTAGGATGGACTGGTTGGATCTCCTTGCAGTCCAAGGGACTCTCAAGAGTTTTCTCCAACACCACAGTTCAAAAGCATCAATTCTTCAGTGCTCAGCTTTCTTTATGGTCTAACTCTCACATCTATACATGACCACTGGAAAAACCATAGCTTTGACTAGATGGACCTTTGTTGGCAAAGTAATGTCTCTGCTTTTTAATATGCTGTCTAGGTTGGTCATAGCTTTTCTTCCAAGGAGCAAGCATCTTTTAATTTCATGACTGCTGTCACCATCTGCAGTGATTTTGAAGCCCAAGAAAATAAAGTCTGTCACTATTTCCATTGTTTCCCCATTTATTTGCTATGATGGGACCAGATGCCATGATCTTCGTTTTCTGCATGTTGAGTTTTAAGCCAACTTTTTCACTCTCCTCTTTCACTTTCATCAAGAGACTCTTTAGTTGCTAACTATTAAGGAAATGGAAACCAAAACTACAATGAGGTATCACCTCATACCAGTCAGAATGGCCATCATTAAAAAAAAAAAAACAACTACATGTAATAAATGCTGGAGAGGATATGGAAAAAAGAAACCTTCCTAAACACTACTGATGGAAATGTAAAGTAGTGCAGCCACTGTGGAGAGNGCTAACTATTAAGGAAATGGAAACCAAAACTACAATGAGGTATCACCTCATACCAGTCAGAATGGCCATCATTAAAAAAAAAAAAACAACTACATGTAATAAATGCTGGAGAGGATATGGAAAAAAGAAACCTTCCTAAACACTACTGATGGAAATGTAAAGTAGTGCAGCCACTGTGGAGAGCAGGATGGCGGTTCCTCAAAAAACCTAAAAATAGAGTTACCATGTTATCTTGCAGCCCCACTCCTGGGCAGATATTGAGAGGAAACTAATTTGAAAAGATACATGCACCTTGATGTTCATAGCAGCCCTGTTTACAATAGGCAAGACTTGGGAACATGCATTTAGATTCTTGATCCATTTTGAGTTAATTTTTGTAAATGGTATGAGGAAAGGGCCTAGAGTTACTTTTATGAGAAGATTTTCCCTCTCTAACTCAATTTCTTTTAAGATATTCTAATTTTCTATTTCTTCTTTTATATTTTAAAAGCCTTAAAAGTTAAAGCAAAAATTAACCATGTTAAGCACTAATGCTTTGTTTAAGGTACTAAGTGTAGAGTTTCAAGCTGCAGGAGACAGCCATCACTTAGTAGAGTTTTTCAGTAGTCATTTTTATTATGAAATACTTCAGAGATAAACATGTAAAGATTATTATAATGAACATGTATCCACAACGAAGCTTAAGAAATAAAACATTTCACATTTAGAGAAGCATACTGTATTTCCCTTTCGAATTGCATTTCCTTCCTATCATAAAAGCAACCACATCACAAATTTGGTGATCATTCTTGAAATTCATATCCTTATATTTTTGCTTATGTATATATCCGTCAATCGTGTGTAATGTTACTTTGTGTTTTGTAAAGTAATACATAAGTGATATAGTGTGTGTCCTTCTACAGATGTAAATGTTTTTGCTGAAGTTTTCTATTTGTCATTTGTTTAAAGATAATTTGGAGTCGCTTATTGAAGCATTTTTTTTCAGTGAAACAATAACCGGATTTTTAATTTTTAAATTAATTTGTATTGGAGCATAGATTTACAATGTCTTGTTAGTTTCTGCTGTACAGCAGAGTGAATTGGTTATACATATACATATATCTATTATTTTTAGCTTCTTTTCCTAAATGGGTCATTACAGAGTATTGAGTAGAGTTCCCTGGGTACACAGTTATTACTTACTTTTTAAATATATATTATTGAGTATATGTCAGTTCCAATCTTCCAATTTGTCCCTCCTCCTGAAGCATTTTTTAATGATGGCTGCTCTCCAGTCCTTGTCAGATAATTCAAATCTTTGGTTTGTCTTTATATTGATATCAGTTGATTGCCTTTTCTCATTCAGGTTGTGACTTTCCTGGTTCTTGGTATGATGGGTGAGTTTTGTATCCTGGACATTCTGAGGATCGGGTGGTGAGACTCTGGGCCCCGTGCAAGTCTCTTCTTGCAGCAGCAGGCGCCCTGTTTAGTTTAGTGCATAGGCCGCTGCTCGCTTTCTTCGGCTTTGGTTCCAGTGACAACATGGGGCTCAGCGCCTAGGAGTGCTCTTCCGGGTCACTGTGCTTGCCTGGCACCACCCCGGCTCCTCTTTGATCCTGCTGACGCTGCCTGCAGGGGCCGAGGGCACCTTCCCTGCAGGTCCTGCTGGAGGGAGTGTGGGAGATGCTGGGCCATGGGGCAGTTTCTGCTTCCCTGAGCCTGTTCAAAAGCATATTCAAAAGCAGACACGTTACTTTGCCAACAAAGGTCCGTCTAGTCAAGGCTATAGTTTTCCTGTGGTCATGTGTGGATGTGAGAATTGGACTGTGAAGAAAGCTGAGCGCTGAAGAATTAATGCTTTTGAACTGTGGTGTTTGGAGAAGACTCTTGAGAGTCCCTTGGAGTGCAAGGAGATCCAACCAGTCAATCATAAAGGAAATCAGTCCTGAGTATTCATTGGAAGGAATGATGCTGAAGCTGAAACTCTAGTACTTTGGCCGCTGGATGAGAACAGACTCATTGGAAAAGACCTTGATGTTAGGAAGGATTGAAGGTGGGAGGAGAAGGTGACGACAGAGGATGAGATGGTTGGACAGCATTACCCACTCGACAGATATGAGTTTGAGAAAGTTCTGGAAGTTGGTGATGGACAGGGAGGCCTGCAGTCGACATGGTCACAAAGGGTGGGACAGGACTGAGTGATTGAACTGAACTGAACTGTGCCCCCTAAGGCCCAGCTTCCCACTGCCCACGCCAAGAAGGATGGGACTGAACATCCATAATCTGACAGCAGGCTGTGCCACCCAGTGCTCTCACAGCATAGGCCATGCCTCCCTCCCCTACTCTGAACTTGCTTCAATATTCCATTTTAAAGATTTGAGTAAGTCCTCGGGAGTAACCCCAGAGTCCTCTCCCCCAGATGCAATTCTAAAGTTTCCAATCTGTGCCCCATCTCCTAAGCTTTATGAAAATCCCCCGCCTCTTGGTTGTTCAAAAGATAGCAGGGTCAAGACAATCTGAAAATTCCTGGAAATAGGAGGTGAAGTGAATGTCTCAGGCCCTCCAAAAAATTAAGACTCAAGCAGAAAGTTCAAGTTGCTGCTGAACCTGCCTGTCCCCAAGTCCCTGAAAGCCCGGTGCTGCCCCCACCTCGATGCTGACTGACGTATTTCCGATGATGACAAGGATGAATATTCATCAGGGTAAACACCATCGGCATTTCCTCAATCTGTATTAATGGAAGCCCCCAGGCATTCGACACACAAAGGAGAAAGCTAGAGCAATGCAGCTTCTGCTACAAACCCCCAGCCTCTGCGGAGCTCAGACTCTCACGAGCTCTCTTCCTTGACAGGAGCTAAACCTTCAAAGTGTATGAGGAAGATTTCCATTGTTTCATATATAGTCATTCTCACAGATGACCACTCTCGACACCCCTAACACAAGTACACCCGGCCTGCCACTCACTGGAGGCTTTGCTTAAACCACCAAGATGCCAAGTGGGCCGTCATTGCTCTTTTGTTTCTCGTAAGTTTAACCAAGTGCTATCAGGTCGCTGTAATAAACCTGACCCTCGCACCTGTGAGCCGTCGAGCGCGTAAAACCAAAGGCCTCAGAGCCGATGGGAGCTCACCCAGGCTGCACGGGTAACCAGCCGGGGGGCTCCTGTGGGCCCTTTAACCCTCTGTGTGCCCATCTTCTCCCTGGAAATCAGAGACTGTGGGGCAGCTTGCAGGGCTGCAGCGAGGGGTACATGAGACTGGGAATAGCCTTGACACAGGCCCTGCACAGGGGAGGGGCTCAACTAATCGTGCAGCTGCTGCCGGGAATCTGTCAGGAACACACTGGTTCAGGAACCAGAAGTGCTTGTTTTCCTCCTGACTTTAAAGCCAAGGTTATGGTCTGCATGGTGTGGATGATGTGGACGGTGTAGACAGACAGTGTGGATGGTATGGGTGGTGTAGACAGTGTAGATGGTGTGGGTGGTGTAGACAGTGCAGGTGGTATAAATGGTGTGGATGGTGTAAACAGTGTGGATGGTGTAGACAGTGTGGATGGTGTCGACAGTGTGGATGGTGTCGACAGTGTGGATGGTGTCGACAGTGCAGGTGGTGTGGACGGTGTAGACAGTGTGGGTGGTATGAATGGTCTGGATGGTGTAGACAGTGTGGGTGGTATGAATGGTGTGGACGGTGTAGACAGTGTGGATGGTGTGGATGGTGTAGACAGTGTGGATGGTGTGGATGGTGTAGACAGTGTGGATGGTGTAGACAGTGCGGGTGGTGTAGACAGTGCAGGTGGTGTAGACAGTATGGGTGGTGTAGACAGTGCGGGTGGTGTGGATGGTGTAGACAGTGTGGGTGGTATGAATGGTGTGGACGGTGTAGACAGTGTGGATGGTGTAGACAGTGTGGGTGGTGTGAATGGTGTGAACTGTGTGGGCAACGTGGACAGTGTGGACGCGCACACGTCTTACAGATGAGGTGTGGGGAGGCAAGGGGGCGGGGGACATGCTGACCAGGAGCCGTCACACTGGCTTGTTTTCCACAGGTCCTTCTCATTCACATCCTTGGTCTTACACTTTGGGGAAATTTCAAGAAAGGCCTCCCATTTACAAGATCTTGTAGCTCTCCAAGGAATGTTGAAGTTAGGGTAAAAAGCATTAAAAAGGGGGTTCAATTACATAAACCTGAGGCTCCTGCTCGTCTTAAGATTGTCATTTTCTAGGTTCTCTGCTGGGGCAGTGAACCCCACAAAGATGATACAGATGTCATTCCACGTGTGTGCTCAGTTGCTTTGGTCGTATCTGACTCTTTGTGACCCCGTGGACTGTAGCCCACCAGGCTCCTCTCTCCATGGGATTCCTCAGGCAAGAATACTGGAGTAGGTTGCCACGCCCTCCTCCAGAGGATTTTCCCGACCCAGAAATCAAACCCACACTGCAGGCAGGTTCTTTACCACTGAGCCACCAGGGAAGCCCAACAGTGTTGTATGAAAGTTATATGTGAAAGTTCACAGTCTTGAATTAACTAANCCCTGTAAGTAAATTCTTCAGCACCATTTTTCTGTATCCCATATATGTGCCTTAGAATACGATAGCTATCTTTCTCTTTCTGACTCACTTCACTCTGTATGATACGTTCTAGGTTTATCCACCTCATCAGAAC
This sequence comes from Philantomba maxwellii, assembly GCA_006410695.1. Taxonomy (NCBI): domain Eukaryota; kingdom Metazoa; phylum Chordata; class Mammalia; order Artiodactyla; family Bovidae; genus Philantomba; species Philantomba maxwellii. Next base: position 186,743 of record SJYS01024345.1, read on the forward strand.
TGACTCAAAAGCATTCTTTTTATGGCTGACTAATATTCCATTGTGTACATGTACCACCACGTCTTTATCCATTCCTCTGTGGATGAACTGCCTTGAGTTCTTAATACATCCTCCTCCCAAGCACTGTAAGATGTGAGCAAGAGGCATGTGGAAAGGGCATCGCCTCCCAGGAGAACTCAGCTACAAGCTTCTCAGTTTATGAAACAATCCAGAAACTTATGGTGCTGGGACTTCCACTGCTGTTTGGTAAAATTCATACTGATATGAAGAATTAGAGAGATTTAGAAAAGGGGGAAGCAGAGGAGGAGATGTTTGGATGACATCACCAGCTCAAAAGACATGAGTCTGAGCAAGCTCCANCAGTTTATGAAACAATCCAGAAACTTATGGTGCTGGGACTTCCACTGCTGTTTGGTAAAATTCATACTGATATGAAGAATTAGAGAGATTTAGAAAAGGGGGAAGCAGAGGAGGAGATGTTTGGATGACATCACCAGCTCAAAAGACATGAGTCTGAGCAAGCTCCAGGAGATGGTGAAGGACAGGGAGGCCTGCGTGCTGCAGCCCTGGGGTCACAGAGAGTTGGACACGACTCAGCGACTGAACAACAATGACAACAAGGGGTTCAAAACCTCCCAAGGGGCTTTCTAGGTGGCACCAGTGGCAAAGGAACCTGCCTGCCAATGCAGGAGACACAAGACATGTGGGTTTGATCCCTGGGTTAGGAAGATCCCCTGGAGAAAGAAATGACATCCCACTCCAGTGTTCTTGCCTGGGAAATCCCACTGACAGAGGAGCCTGGCGGCTGCAGTCCATGGGGTTGCAGAGGGTCGGACATGACTGAGCAACCAGGCGCGCAGAATCCTCCCCTCCTCCTGGCCAGCCCCTGCATGCTCTGTTGCAGTGCGTCCATCTCCATGCGGGACAGGCATGGGATTCGGATACATGCTTTTTGCTCATAGAAGCACCGAGTGAGTCAGCATTCGTGAGAAGGAAGATGGTGCATCTGTTCTGAGAAGCAGGTCGTAAACCAGCCCGTGATACCGTAGTGCCGGCCCTCAGCTCTGGCAAGTGTGAGTGGGGCAATTGTTTCAGCTCAGAGGGCTCAGGAAACGCCCGTGGCTGGCTCCAGGATGCTAAAACACAAACATCAAATTTACGTAGTGCATTTAAGGGCTTTCGTAACAGACATTATTCACGTGTCAGGGACTATCCATAATCAGAGTGCATATTTACAAAACTGTTAAAACGCACATTAGCTACCTGAGAGCTGGCTGTAATCACGGTCTTGAAATTACTGCCGTCTGTCATGTATACATGGAGGATCGGATCTTTTTTTTAAAGTGTATTATGTGTCCAGCGAAGCAAAACCATATTCTCTGAGCCATCCTGGTCAGTTTTATTTGTCCTTGTAAATCAGCACTTAACTGTCACTCCGTTTCAGGACATGTGACAACAGCAGCGTAAATGGGACCAAACAGCCTGGAGCGGCCTGGAGCAGCCTTGGACGTGACCAGCGGTGATGCCGTGGTTACCGTGACACCCTCACAACCAGCCAACTGAACCTTCCTCTTCAGAGCCCCTCCAGAGGACACCTCGCTTCCTGGAGGAGCTGGAGCTCTGGAGCTGAAGGGAGCACAGAGGCTCAGGGAGGACGTAGAAGAGCCGGTAAAGACCGATGGGTGCTCCTGCCCTCGGAAAGTGATCTCTCAAGAGTCCCCACCTGAGGGTTGTGGTGCGTGTGTGAGAGTGCATAGCGTGTGACTAGGGGTGTGTGTGCGTGTGTGAGCATGCAGGGTACATATGTGTTCATGTCTAGTGGTGTGTGAACATGTGTGTGAGAGGGAGAATGTGTAGCCATGTGAGTGTTAGGGGTATGTGTGAGTTTGAGGTACACGTGTTAGTGTGTAGTGGTATATGTGTGCATGTGAGCGTGCGTAGCCATGTGAGTGTGTGGGGCTGGGTAGGTGTGTGTGTATGTACATGTGTGTGTGTAGGTGTGTGAGCATGTAGGGGGCATATGTGTTAGTGTGAGTGGGGTGTGTGTGTGTGGTAGTGCATAGCCGTGTGAGTGTGTGGGGCTGGGAGATGTGTAGGAGTATGTATCTATATGAGTGTGTAGGTGTGTGTGTAGGTGTGTGAATGTGTACAGTGCATGTGTGTTGGTATGTAGTGGTGTGTGTGTACATGTGTGTGTGGGGGGAGTGTGTAGCCATGTGTGTAGGGGTGGGTAGGTGTGTGTAGGTGCGTGAGCATGTAGGATGCATATGTGTTAGTGTGTCTCAGTGTGAGTGTGTATAGGTGTGGTGTGTGCGGCCTTGGGGAAGGGAAGGGAACAGCCCCGCACCCGCACGCGTGTGGCAGTGAGCAGCTCTTCTGGGTTGTTTGGTTCAGGGGTCTGGAGCTTCTTAAGGCAAAGGAGAGGCGCCCTTATCAGGTGTTTCTGCTAAAGTGAATCTTCTGAAGGGAAAACCCACGTACACCTGGCTACNCCCCACCACGGGAACCCAGCAAGCACCGCCGAGCACCGGGCGCCAACCTGGAAGGAATGTGCTCAAGCTGGCGACAAACACCACGGCCACTTTTAACCTTATAAACCAGACACTACGGCAAGAGCCATGAGTGAGCACTTCCACTGAGTCACTGGAGATTTTGCCAAACAGCGATATTCAAAAATCCACCAGGAAGCTATGAGAATTGTGGAGAAATAAACTTTACACTCAATTATCCCTCCTCTCCTTCAAACACGCTTTGTGTTTGTGAATGGACCGCTTCCATCAGAGTCTGAGCAGGCGCGATGTCTCCCAACCACAAAAGGAAAACAAGACGTCTTAAAATCACAGCCCTCCTCATCCTCACACTCAAGCAGTGCCCAGGTCCTCCCGGCAGAGGGAGGAGGCTTGCTGTTGTTCAGTCACTAAGCCGCGTGCGACTCTTCTCGACCCCATGGACTGCAGCGCGCCGGGCTCCTCTGTCCTCCACCATCTCCCAGAGTTTGCTCAAGGTCACGTCCATCTAGACAGTGATGCCATCCAACCATCTCCTCCTCTGTCGCCCCCTTCTCCTCCTGTCCTCAATCTTTCCCCACCAATTTACCTCAGTACCTGGACCTAACATTCCAGGCTCCTAGGCAATATTATCTTTACCGCATGGGACTGTACTTTCACCACCAGACACATTCAAAGCTGAGCATGTTGTCTGCTTTGGCCCAGCCTTCATGGATCACAGCCTTGTCGAGGCAAAGGGGCTCGAGTAACTCAGTGAAGCTACGAGCATGCCAGGCAGGANCCTCAGTACCTGGACCTAACATTCCAGGCTCCTAGGCAATATTATCTTTACCGCATGGGACTGTACTTTCACCACCAGACACATTCAAAGCTGAGCATGTTGTCTGCTTTGGCCCAGCCTTCATGGATCACAGCCTTGTCGAGGCAAAGGGGCTCGAGTAACTCAGTGAAGCTACGAGCATGCCAGGCAGGACCACCCGAGACAGACGGCCAGAGTGGGGAGTCCTGGCAAAACATGGTGCCCTGGAGGAGGGCGTGCAAACCACGAGCCCCATGAGCAGGATGAGAAGGGAAGAGGCTGGTTGTTATCAATCCTGTAAATAAACCAGCTCTATCACTTAATAAACAAGTCTCATGGGTGGACTCACCAGGAGCCTCTTAAGAGTCTAAGGACTGGATGTTATGTGTGAAATGCTAGCACGGTGCCGGGCTCAGAGCAGGGGTGCAATAAAGGTGAGCTATTATTTACGCTGGCTAGTTTTCCCTAAGTAATCTCTTCCAATGACCACTTCACCATTAATCATCTATTAAGCTAAACAGCCTTGAAAGGAAAATATGGAAAAATTCCACTCTCTTTGCCACCAAAAAGTACAAATTAAAACAGCCATGGTGAAGTGAAAGTTGCTCAGTCGTGTCGGACTCTTTGCGACCCCATGGACTAAACAGTCATGGGATTCTCCAGGCCAGAATACAGGATGGGTAGCCTTTCCCCTCCCCAGCGGGTCTTCCCAACCCAGGGATCGAACCCTGGTCTCCCGCATTGCAGGCAGAT
>SJYS01024345.1:286343-300460 GCA_006410695.1 Philantomba maxwellii
AAAAAAAAAAAAAAAAAACCTGAGCCATAAATAGTGATACTTTGGGCCATAAATACTAATATTTGGGAAGGTACCTAATCAAAACCAGCACCTGGAAGCCACCTGAACTTTGACATCACATCAGCTCATCCATCACTCACCCCCTGTGACCTTGGGAAGACCCCTTGACGTTTCAGAGTCTCAGTTCCCTCTGCTGTCATTCAGCAGTTTATCACCAAATCAACCTCTGGGACTAGTGAATATGCTTGATGCTACGCTTTTTATGTATATGAGTAGAAATAGCGAATTGTGGGAGGATCCTGACAGCTTCAGGGTAGAGGGCGCCCGTGAGCTGCAGTTCCACGTGTGAACAGGTTCCTGCGAGCAGCCGAGGGAGAGGGCGCCAGACTCCAGTCTTAGTGCTTCTGTGAATTTGCAAGTGTCCTTTGTTGAGTAATTTTACCTCTCTGAACCCCACTCGTTCATCGACGATTATCGCACATTTACAGGTTTACTTTCCTCGAAAGAATCAATTGTGACAGTGGATCTGAAAGTTCTCGAAAAGTATATTTATGTTTAAAATGAGGTTTATGCGATTTCTACTGAAGCTAAATAGTGAAAGCACATGTTTTCCAGTTGGAAAGTGGGCGCTGGGTTTTCCCTCTCTTAGCCTTCTCATTAAAAGCGGTGTGATCAGTTTTATCCAGCATTCTGTCCTTTGGAATGTTCTTAGGAAAGACCCCTCAGTGACCAGCCTGTGCAGAAAAGGTCACACTGTATGTTCGCCCTGATGTCCCCGAAAACTGAAGTCACATCCACTTGGCTTTCAGTGTCTGGTGATTCTCTGGGAAATTCACTATTCGTTTGATGTAGGTATTATGCGCTCTTTTAATCAGGATGTTTAACCAAACACAGTGGATGAAGAATGCAGACTTTGAACGTGTATAAACTGTGTCCTGAACACAGTTTCACTTCCCTGAGCCCCAGCTTCTTTGTTTGTGAAGCTCAGAATTTCTAACCTGTGAAGTCAGTATGGAGATTAGAATTATTCTTAAAAAGCCTTACACAGTGAGTTGGGAGTTAATTATACCAGTTATTACTGTTATTCTCCAACCTCATCATGATTGCTAGCAGAGGTTTCAAGTCCTTGGAAGTGGGAATTTGACTTTATTTTATATTTTTATTTTTGTTAGCATCAGGCATATAAAATGCCTTACTCATAGTTAGCATTAATTGTATTTTTAAATTGAATCTTCTTCTATGCTAGNCTCTTAGCCTTCTCATTAAAAGCGGTGTGATCAGTTTTATCCAGCATTCTGTCCTTTGGAATGTTCTTAGGAAAGACCCCTCAGTGACCAGCCTGTGCAGAAAAGGTCACACTGTGTGTTCGCCCTGATGTCCCCGAAAACTGAAGTCACATCCACTTGGCTTTCAGTGTCTGGTGATTCTCTGGGAAATTCACTATTCGTTTGATGTAGGTATTATGCGCTCTTTTAATCAGGATGTTTAACCAAACACAGTGGATGAAGAATGCAGACTTTGAACGTGTATAAACTGTGTCCTGAACACAGTTTCACTTCCCTGAGCCCCAGCTTCTTTGTTTGTGAAGCTCAGAATTTCTAACCTGTGAAGTCAGTATGGAGATTAGAATTATTCTTAAAAAGCCTTACACAGTGAGTTGGGAGTTAATTATACCAGTTATTACTGTTATTCTCCAACCTCATCATGATTGCTAGCAGAGGTTTCAAGTCCTTGGAAGTGGGAATTTGACTTTATTTTATATTTTTATTTTTGTTAGCATCAGGCATATAAAATGCCTTACTCATAGTTAGCATTAATTGTATTTTTAAATTGAATCTTCTTCTATGCTAGCTCATGTTTTAAAATTAAGAATACTTTATCAAACTATAAACAATTCAGTGTTCTTGTAGAATTGTTAGCAGATACAAATAAGAAAAAAGTGAAAACATTGAATTCCTGTTTAGAATCTGTTTCCATTTTTGTGTTTATTAAGACTAGTTTTCATTTATTTTTTTATGTAGCATATTAAAGGAACTCTGCTGATAATAGAAAAGTATTATTTTAACAAGTACTATGAATCAGTATTAAGGATGTTATCAGAATTTACTTTTTTTTCAATATACTTCAGAATGGTGATTTTATTTATTTGGAATAAATGCAAACATTTTGAGCAAAGCTGCCATTCACATAAAAAGAATACCCCACCCCCACAAAAATGACAGACAAATCAGGTGCTTGTATGGAATCCTTCCAGAACAACATTGGTTTCACTTCTTGGGTATCGTCTTGGATGTCTTTTGTTTTGATCAGTTAATTTCATGCCAGCAGTTTTACTTTTATTTTACTGGAATAAATATTCTATTGATTTCTCACTGGATATATTTGTGATTATAAATAAATATTGAGAGTCTTAGGGAAGTACAGTCGACCCTTGAACTGCAGGAGTCTATTTAATGCGGGTCTGTTCAGCAGTAAATATTGCCCCTGTGCACGTTTGCAGCTGTGGGTGTGGACCCTCGGATGGGGAGGGACCCCCTACGCGGAGGGCCAACTACTAGTTACACTTGGATTTTTATCTGCATCAGGAGTGGACCCCCGAGCCCCCCTCCAAGGGTCAACTCTACATGGATAGAATAGTTTATCCAGTAATACATTAAAAATGGAAACTAAAGTTTAAAACCTTAAGTAGATGTGAAATCACTCTGGTCTGTCCTGTGTTGGCTGATAATAACCGAAACCAAACCCCGGCAAAGGGCACTCGGACGCCCTGACATGCAGGTCGGTGGTCTGGTTTGTTTCTGCTTCATAGGACGTGATCAGAACACGTGAGCACCCTTGACCGACAGGCATCCAGACTGGCTGCCACAGTGACAGGTTCTAGGTGCAATGCGTGAAAGAACATAGAATGATAATTGTGAAAAGTTTTCCAAAGGCCTCAAAAATTAAGTCTACTTTGATAATAAGCGTGCTATCCGTCACAAAACACTTCCCAGATAAGATTTTTAACACATATATTCATTGATTTATGAGATGTTTTATCACATAAAACGTATGAGATGTAGAGGTGCATTTTGTATGTTTTATGACAACGTTATGTATGTGGGCTTCCCTCGTAACTCAGCTGGTAGAGAATCCGCCTGCAGTGCAGGAGACCCCCCCTTTGATCCCTGGGTTGGGAAGATCCCCTGGAAAACGGAATGGCTACCCACTCCAGTATTCCAGCCTGGAGAATTCACAAAGAGTCAGACACGACTGAGTGACTTTCGCTTTCACTATGTATAATTAGATCAAGTTGAAGTCCCTTCAGATGTGTGTTAAAGTCAAGGCTGGACCAGACCTCAAAACCTCTGAAGCATTAAGTGCTGTCACCGTGATGGAAAATAGCAGATTTTGTCTGATTTTAAAGCATTTGCAATTTAGCCCATTGGAAAAACAAGAGAGAAACAGTACCCAGCAACACATAAATAGAGCTCATGTGTGTTTAGATTTATTCGTTGGGACACATGTAAACTTAAAGTAATGCACACTTGGGTGTTGCTTGTTCTGTTAAAATCTTGATGTTTATAAATTGGAACATTCAGAACACAAGCCTAAAGTGAGACTCTGCTGTCTGGTGTCTGATTTGACAAGGCAGCACGGAGGGTCATTCTGTCTGCCGGTTTTTGCCCTAGGCTGGAATTAATGTAAGCTCGTCAAGGGCAGGGCTTGAGTTTAATCTTGTCCAAGAATGTTCTGTTAATAATGCTGTTGATAGTGTTGAACTAGGGCTTCCCTGGTGCCTCAGAGGTTAAAGCATCTGTCTGCAATGCAGGAGACCTGGGTTCGATCCCTGGGTTGGGAAGATCCCCTGGAAAAGGAAATGGCAACCCACTCCAGTATTCTTGCTTGGAGAATCCCATGGACGGAGGAGCCTGGTGGGCTACAGTCCACGGGGTCACAAAGAGTCGGATACGACTGAGCGACTTCACTTTCACTTTCAGAAGCAGTGCCCAGATGAGAAAAAGGGGCATCTTCAGATAGCCTGGCCATGCTGTCTGTGAGCGTGCAGTGTCAGCCTCGTGGAGGACTCTGGTGGCGGCTTCCCTCCCCGCGTCCTCTCTTCCTTTCAGGGGAAGGCAGACCCCCATCGTTCCCCTGAAGAAGTGTAACTTCTAAGTTTCCCCTTCTGGCCTGGTCTTCTACTCTCTCGCTAAAGCTGTGTCTCTAATCAACTCATGAGGTGCCTCTTCCAAGAAATTCGTCAATCACACTTTAACGCCCGTTTCTTTTGGCAATTACGCATGCTATTCCACTCTTGTCATTTTCCCCTGATTACCCCCAAGTTACTGTGTAGGTGTGTGTGCGTGCTTTCCAGGTTTTCAGCAGCTGTCTCTTGCGTGCCGGCTTCTATTTTTCCTGCGAGTGGCCGTTCCTTCCATCGGGCCGTGACTTCTTCTGTCTTCTTCTCTGCCAAGGAGCACGTGTCGTTCGAAACATTCTTAGCTGAACAAGCCTGGGCCTCCTAGAGCTAAAATCCAAGATGAGAAAGATCGGGTCCTCTCATAGCTCTTAGTCTGTGGTTGAAAATGGAAAACTTCAAACCATTATGACTCTGGGTAGAGTCATAATAACAAGAAAATTGAAATAAAAATAGAACACTGTGGGTAATTTTGATGCAGTAGAGAACAGAAATTGTCTATCATTGATGAATGTTGCATGCTTTTATTTTTTTTTTAATTTTGGTTTTCTTGTTATTATGACTCCACAGTAAATAATGTTGTGGATCAAAACCTCCTAGGATGAGGGGTTTTGAAAGAAATGTTGTGTGTAGCTCTGCTTCACGCGGGCTGCGTGGGCTGATGAGATCAGATCAGGAAAGTGACTTGATATGTTTCCAACTGTAAAATGAGTGATAAGACCGAAACACCTTAAAAAAAAATCAAGTAGCAGTTTCTCTCAATTGACATAAATCACATATAAGTGATTGAATACACTTAACAAGTGGTGGGCTCAGAACATGAGGCATTTCCCATTGCCTGCAGCCTACTGATGAAAGCACCTTTGAAGCATCTTGCTGAAATAAAATGCATACCGAATCCAAAACAGTAACTTACCCTTGTTATCTGCTTTATCAGGCAGTTGGCAGAGGGATTTCATTTAATTCCCTTTGCCAGAAATGCCAATNGACTCTACAGTAAATACTGTTGTGGATCAAAACCTCCTAGGATGAGGGGTTTTGAAAGAAACGTTGTGTGTAGCTCTGCTTACGCGGGCTGCGTGGGCTGATGAGATCAGCTCAGGAAAGTGACTTGATATGTTTCCAACTGTAAAATGAGTGATAAGACCGAAACACCTTAAAAAAAATCAAGTAGCAGTTTCTCTCAATTGACATAAATCACGTATAAGTGATTGAATACACTTAACAAGTGGTGGGCTCCGAATGTGAGGCATTTCCCATTGCCTGCAGCCTACTGATGAAAACACCTTTGAAGCATCTTGCTGAAATAAAATGCATACCGAATCCAAAACAGTAACTTAGCCTTGTTATCTGCTTTATCAGGCAGTTGGCAGAGGGATTTCATTTAATTCCCTTTGCCAGAAATGCCAATAAAGCTGGGGAGTGTTTGATCTCTCGTTGTCTCTGACTCAGGACTTTTGTGACCAAATGAACTGATTCTTGAAATTCATTGCCTCCCCAGTATCTTTACCATTTCTTCCCTTGTATTATTTTGATACCACTTTGTCACTACAGCTGAGTGTTTTATTCCTTCCCTAAGAGGCAGGGTTAGCACTGAGCAGCAGTGGAGTTTCAAAAGTTAAGTGTAAGTCATCACTGCTAATTGGGTTTTGGTGAACTAAAAGTTTTAGAGAATTACAGCTTCAGAAAAATAAAGCTTGGATTCCTCTATACATAGGAGATTCCTTTGGATTCAAGCAGAAAGAGAAATGTTCACTGTTGAATAAAAATGCTTTATCTTCATCACAGCTGCGGGCATATATTCTGTGAAATGCTCTGCATTATTGAAGCAGAGGTATTGAATTGATGTTTGATAACAGAACAGACACAGATGAAGTGATCTCTCTTTTCATATGGTGGGCTCCATCCAAACACTTATGTTGAATTTATGCCAATGTTAGAAATGATGGTTAGGGACCTGACTTACTTTTAATTATGAGAATTAGTAGTGTGTGGTCCATCTACAATGTTTCTGTAAGGGACCAAACAACCTGGGGTTTCAGTTCAGTTCAGTTCAGTCGCTCAGTCATGTCCAGGTCTTTGCGACCCCATGAATTGCAGCACGCCAGGCCTCCCTGTCCATCACCAACTCCCGGAGGTCGCTCAGACTCACGTCCATCGAGTCTGTGATGCCATCCAGCCTTCTCATCCTCGGTCGTTCCCTTCTCCTCCTGCCCCCAGTCCCTCCCAGCATCAGAGGCTTTTCCAGTGAGTCAGCTCTTAGACCTGTGTAATGTGGACAGGGCCATACATATAGTTTTTGGAAGCAAAAAGTAACATTTAAAATTTTCATTTCTGAGAAAGCTTTATTGGCTGCCTGTACCAACTGCTTTCTGGAAAGATGCTTTTAGGTGAATTCAGAACTTAGCTGCCAGAAATTAATAGCCATATTTTGGAAGAAAAACTATCTTTTCTGTGAGTAGTTTTAGTGGGAAGAAAATCAGAAACATGAAGAGGAGAGGGGCTGGAAGGTCCACAGGAACGCTGAATTGACCAATGAGATTGTTTAGGGCTCTTTGTCTTGATTCCATGTATTTTCTGTGGTCCTGGCAGCTTTCCCCTGAGAGAGAGCTAAGATAAGAAACAGCCGCGTCCTTGGGATTCAAAGCTGAGGTTTACTGTTGAGCCCACACAGAGTTACTCTCCACGAGACCGTGTAATAGTGGTTCAAGTCAAGGCATGTTTCTTGTTTATTCATTTTCAGGGTTTGTCTATATTGATATTTGAAGGAGAGGAGTCCATGGCAAGGCAAAAATCAGTTCTATAAGTAAAAGTCACATTTCTACTTGTGAATGGAATGAGTAGGAAGAGACAGGCTATTTGGAAGTTGTAAAATATCAGAAAATGAGTTTGGTTTCCACCTTACACTCAATGCTGCACCTCACAGATCCATGAGGACTACAGACACAGAACACGCGCGCGTGCCAGCAATCTCTGTGTTGATCTGGAGGCCGTGAAACGCCCTCCCAAGCATCCTTCCTCCCATCCTCAGTGTTGGAAGCCCGTGTGACATTCAGCGTTCTCTGTCGGCTCCGTCCAAACACGCATCACAAAATCTACACACTCGTACCTGATAAATAAACCCGCGTTAGACCAGCCATTGACTCCCCATTCTAGCTGTCTGTCCGCGGAATATACTGGGTCTAAAGATCCTGATGCTGGGAAAGATTGAAAGCAGGAGGAGAAGGGGACGACAGAGGATGAGATGGTTGGATGGGATCACCGACTCAATGGACATGAGTTTGAGCAAACTCTGGGAGTGTGATGGACAGGGAGGCCTGGCCTGCTGCAGTCCATGGGGTCGCAAAGAGTTGGACACGACTGAGTGACTGAACTGAACTGTTGGGACCTTCAAATGCTGGTTGAGAGGCTCCCCCCTCCACAATGATTATTCTCCAGTCTTTCCTTCTACTGAGGAGGAAATAGAAACATCTCTTTGCTTCTTTCAATACCATACCGTTTGGTCATTTCCCTATCACAGTAGAAACATCTTACAGCAATTTCGAATCGCCAGTGAGGAAGCGCCACGCGTTCGGCGTCTGTTCAGGTGTAAGAGACTCTGCGGTGCTGAGGCACAGGAAGATGCTCTCAGATGCAGGCTTGTCACCCGATTCCTGAATCGCGGCTCTGTTGAGTCTGGCCCAGAGACTGCGGGCTTGGGGAGGGGGAGCTAGGGGAGGGGAAGAGGGTCAGGCTTGCTTTGTTTTTACATGTGCGTATCTATCCATCTGTGCCAGGTCTCTGGGGCTTCTCAGGTGGCACTAGTGAGAAAGAACCTGCCTGCCAAAGCAGAAGATGTAAGAGATGTAGGTTCAGTCCCTGGCTCAGGGAAACTCCCTGGAGAAGGAGACCACAACCCATTTCAGTGTTCCTGACTGGAGCACCCCATAGCCCGTCCTTGGTGGGCTACAGTTCTGGAGGGTAGACTCGGACACGACTGCAGCGACTTCGCACACGCGCACCGGGTGTTGCGTGCGGCGCGAGGGGTCCCTGCTGCGCCATCCATGCGGTGATTTTGCTGCGGGGCCGGTTCTCTCGTTGCGGCGCCTGGGCTCTGGGGCACGAGAGCCTACTGGCCGTAGGGTGCAGACTACTCCNTCAGGGAAACTCCCTGGAGAAGGAGACCACAACCCATTTCAGTGTTCCTGACTGGAGCACCCCATAGCCCATCCTTGGTGGGCTACAGTTCTGGAGGGTAGACTCGGACACAACTGCAGCGACTTCAGCGACTTCTTCTGTTGCGTGCGGCGCGAGGGGTCCCTGCTGCGCCATGCGGCGTCTTTGCCGCGGGGCCGGTTCTCTAGCTGCGGCGCCTGGGCTCTGGGGCACGGGAGCCTAGTGGCCGTGGGGTGCGGACTCCCACATGTGGGATCTTGGTTCCTTGACCAGGGAGTGAACCCGCAGTCCCTGAATTGGAAGGCGGATTCTTAACCACCAGACAACCAGGGAAATACTTAGAACTGTATTTTTAATGCAAAGTTTGTCTTCTTGCTTGCTATGTATAAGAATATGTAATTAAAAATAAAGAATCAGATTTAAAAAGTAACAAGCTATCTTGACCGGTGAAGCTGGTGACTTCTTTTTCCAAATTCTAGTTCAGAAATTCTCCTTGCAAATGGTGAGCTTGAAAACTGCGCCTGAGTTTGCTTTCAGTCTTGGAGGCGTGATGTGTGAAGTGATGGTGGACTCGGGGCTCCACTGTTCGAGTTAACACACAGCATCCATTGTTTCTAATGTGCCGAGTGAATGAAATCGCACTGTATCAGATTTTGATTTGATTTGATACTTCAGGGTGGTGGTTCTCAAACTTATTCTCAGGACCCCTTTATATGCTTCAGTAACTGGGGACTGCAAAGACCTGTGTTTACATGGGTTGCATCTGTCCGTAGTTACCATGTTGCAGTCCCACCAGCAGTGTGTGAGGGCTCTCTCTTCTCCAGAGCCTTGCCAAAATTTGTTGTTTATTGTCTTTTTGATGTTAGCCACGCTGACAGCTGTGAGGTGATGCTTCACTGTGATTTCGATTTTCGTTTCCTCGGTGATTAGCGATGCTGAGCATCTTTCCACGGGTCTGCTGGCAGTCGCTCCTGTTTGGACCACTGGTGTTCTTTCAGCTTGGCTCCTGTGTTCCTTTGACATGTCCCTTTGATGAGTTTTGTTAAGAACTCTCTTTGTTTCTATTGCCGTAGGTGTCTCCTTGCTCATCTCGTGCTGTCAGCCTTGGCATCCCATTTATCTAAGGAGCCCTGGTTGCACGCCCTCACACTCGGCGGCACTCTCTGAGACTCCTGGCTGAAATCCGCCTGCCCTCTGTCGCGGTCTCTTCCTCCCGGGCTCTGCTCTAGGGAAGCCGGTGCTCTGTCCTTTCTCTCCTGGAGGAGTCTGTGTCCTGAGATTCCAGCCTGGTTGTCGCCCTGTGACCCCACCTCTCCCATGAGTTCATGGTTGTAATTCTGTGGATGATCTGACTTTTTCTTGTTGTTGGGATGGGAGCGATTCTCTTTGCAGCTCTTTACATTCCAAGGGGAAGCCGGGCCATTCTGATGCGGGGGGTGTTTGAGAGGACAGGATGGTCATGGAAAGCAGTTACACTTGGGGATCAGTGTGAACTGGGTCCATAGGTCCTGGTCTCCAGTGTGGAGTCCAACATAGAAGGGCTAGACCCTGAAGCTGGACTAAGGGAACTTATCTGGTCCAGGGTGACCTGTGGGCTTCCATGATCTTGGTCTGGGCTCCCAGGCCAGGCAGCGTAAAGCCGGCCCATGGTGGACCATGGAGAGGTGGGTGGCCTTCCAGCCCAGGCTGTGTGGTTTGGCACGTCACTGTTTTGTGTGTGTGACAACCTCTGGCGGGCTGACCTTTGTTGCAAACGTCAGTTCTCAGCGTCCAGTGGTAGCTGAATGTTCCAGTCCCAAGGGCTCTGGCTTATGTTCAGAGAACAAAGTTTCAGCTGCTAATACTGACGGTTTCTATTTCAGGAAGACAATTCACGAATGTCTTTTAAGAAAAAGTTTCCCTTAAGACACAACACAAAGAAAAAAGGTATGTCATGTAGATGTTGAAGAAATAGAAATGTGTATATTCTGTAATAATTCAGCCATGTGCAGGGATACTGTAAGATCCTGTTATAAACAGCTAGTTAGATTTGTCTCCTGAAACAGTTAAAATATGCATGAAACACTTGATTGAGCAAAGGTCTCATGTCCTGCCCCCATATAGCCTCATAATAATAACACCGCCAAATTAGAAATTCCTTTTCTAATTTATNCGCCTTGCCCATCAGGCCTCTCCGCATGACCTTGTCATGGGTGGGATTCCTCACACTGGCTCCCGGCAATGGTATATGATGTTCGTGTCTTGGAGGCAGCTGGAGCCTGGGATTTAGAAAACTTGCTTGGTTCTTCCTGGCGTGACTCACGTCTCCTTGTCACAAGCATTGTCCATCTTTGGCCTCTAAGATAAAGGCACCATATACTGAGCTTATTATCTCTGAAATAGCACTCAAAGGACAGTGACAAGGAAATATTCCCCCCATCCCCTCATCACAAGGGCACAAAAGCAGAGACGATGCTGGACAAACAGCACAGAGCAAGGCAAACCCATCGCGGTCAGACGCCTGCTGCCGGCACCCCATGAGTTCCCAGGGCAGCGGGGCAGCAGGTGAAGGCGGACATACGCCTTATTCACACCACTGGGTGGTTTCCTGACAATAGGTACAGAAGCCCCTGCAGAACTGCGGGACGGTCACCCTGTTCAAGAAACAGGCCTTGACACAGACTTCTAGCTAATCCACCATCTATGCTCCAATCTGGTCTCCATACCATGACATGCTCCGTGGACCCTAACTCGACTGCAGACCCAGCCCAGAAAAACAACAAAATATTTACACAACTCTGCTTTCAATTTCCTTCATCTTTCTTCCTATTAAAAATATTTTTGGAAAATAAACCTGAGGCAAACTGAGTTTACTACTCTGTGGTGTTTTGAGAAATAATATTATCCTGCAGAGCTGCCATCAGTCACTCCAGAGAATTCCATGGACTGTCCAGGCCAGAACACTGGAGTGGGGAGCCATTCCCTCCTCCAGGGGATCTTCCCAACCCAGGGGTGGAACCCAGGTCTCCACATTGCACGCAGCTCCTTTCCCATCTGAGCCACCAGGGAAGCCCTTGAATGGTGGAGTGGGTAGCCTGTCCCTTCTCCAGGGGATCTTCCTGACCCAGGAATCGAACTGGGGTCCTCCTGCATTGCAGGTGGATTCTTTACCAGCTGAGCTACCAGGGAAGCCCCAAAGTGAAAGCATTAGTCGCTCAGTTGTGTCCAACTCTTTACGCCCCATGGACTGTAGCCCACCAGGTCCCTCTGTCCATGGGATTCTCCAGGCTGGAATACTGGAGTGGGTTGCCATTTCCTTCTCCAGGGGATCTTCCCGACCCAGAAATCAAACCCGGGTCTCCTGCATTGCCGGCAGATTCTTAACCTACTGAGCTATGAGGGAAGCCCTCCTATTAAAAGCATTTTTGGAAAATAAGCCTGAGGAGCACTGCGCTTACTGCTCTGTGGTGTTTTGAGAAGTAATATTTTCCTGCAGAGCTGCCAGACCCAATCCAGCTGTTTTAATGCCACTGTAACAGGTCATCCAACACGTGAAATACAGCCTCCGAAGGTCACCTGGGACGGACAAGACCGGGCCTAATTGACGAGCGCAACAACCAATTCAGAGGCAATCCATCCTCAGGGAGAAAACAACACGCCTCCTGGAGAAAGGCATTTCTCTGGCTCCCCACTGAATGTCCTGGTTCCAAAGCAGGTCAAGACTTCCATCAACAAACCAGTCTCAGCTTTGAGCACTGCTAACATAGAAGACCCGCTAACATCTGAAGCTGAGTGCTGCATCCCCAGGCTGCCGGAAGATGGCAGCAAGCACTGCCTGCCTGTCCTGTGACGCTGTGTGGACCTGACCTCGTCAGCCTGCAAATGTCAGCTCCAGAGCGTTTATCTCACGCTGGACTTCACAGTCTGGACCTAGTTATTAAAGTGTGGGTTTCGGGTGCCCACACACACTCACACTTGGGTTCCAGTGCTTGATCTCGGTTCTTACTATTTGCTTACCAACACTTGGGTTTTATGGCCAAAGAGAAACAGGTAATATTAACATTCTGATTGTGGATATGATATAAATACAATGCTCAGTAACTATTTACCAATATTTTATGGAGACTTGCACCATATAATATCATTTTAATATACAAACCCGATTTTAAGTGTTTGTTAAATTAACCACACTTCTCTGGAAGGAAATAGATACCATCTTTGGAAGATACATGAGTGTGTGCTAAGTCACTCAGTGGTGCCTGACTCTTTGTGACCCTATGGAACGTAGCCTGCCAGGCTCCTCTGTCCTTGGGATTCTCCAGGCAGGCATACTGGAGTGGGCTGCCACGTTCCCCTTCAGGGATCTCCCCGACCCAGGGATTGAACCCGTGTCTCTGTCTCCTGCACTGGCAACCGCACAGCAAATGCAGGTGCTACAAAACGGAATTTGCTGTAACAAAATCGGAGTGGCTGCCTCCAGTTACTTTCACTGGACTAACAGAGTCATGGCTCAAGTTAATTGGGCCACTTAAGGCATTGGCAGGCACCTCAGACTTCCGTGGTGGTCCAGCGGTTAAGAATCCGCCTGCCAAAGCAGGGGACACAGGTTCAGTCCCTGGTCTGGGAAGATTCTACATGTTGGGAAAACTGAGCCCAAGCACCACAACTGCTGAAGCCCACGGACTCTAGAACTGTGCTCTGCAGCGAGAGAAGCCACTGCAACGAGAAACCCAAGCACCACGATCAAGAGCAGCCCCTGTTCATCGCAGCTAGAGAAAGCCACACCAGCAACCAAAGATAAAAAAAAAAAAAAAAGGGTTAAGGTATTGGCAGGGTCCTAAGGACATATTTGCAAATGTTAATATCTGCCTTGGACAATAAGTGAACTAAGCCAATCAAATAAGGCAGGCTGTGTCCCGAGTATGGTTCAATCAGTTCAAGCATGATAATTATGATTTTTTTTGTCATTCTCTCAGAAATAGGCATTTTGACAGTGCAATTTAAAATCCCACTAAATTAAGATAAACTCTTTCATTTTGTTCTCAACGGAAATCAAGATATAAGAAGCAAACAGCTTTGCTCTTCAATTTTTTTAAAATACTCTGTTAAGGTATCTACATTAGCTTAAATTAGAAATTTATGCCCTTGGAAGCAAGTTTGATGCCAGGAATCCTGTGGGAGGGAACAAGAATGAAAGGGGGGAATCGGCTTTCACTGATGGAAACCTTGAGAGGTCCGTGGTGATAAGTCTCACCACTAGTCACCAGAGCCAGGATTCCAACTGAGGACATCAGAGTCCAGAACACTCGCTCTTAAAGCCTTGGGCGTTCCCTGGGTGGGAGTCCTTGGCTATAAGAAAGGAAAGTGAAGTGAAGTCGCTCAGTCGTGTCCGACTCTTTGCGACCCCACAGACTGTAGCCTATCAGGCTCCTCCGTCCATAGGATTTTCCAGGCAAGAGTGCTGGAGTGGATTGCCATTGCCTTCTCCAGGGGATCCTCCCAACCCAGGGATTGAACCCAGGTCTCCTGCATACTGTCTGAGCCACTGTTGTCATAATAAGTGGAGAAGATCTCACCCACTTCCTAGGCACCCAATTAGATCCAGAGAAGGTTCATCTTTTTCCTCATTAAAGAATCCACACGGATAACCCCAGACAAACATGGGAGCAGGCTTGCCCTCTGCTGCAGATCACACAGAATCCTGTTTGACATCAACAATCCTTTGTGGGGAGTTCAGGGTTTCTGAGCGCAAGCCACTCGTTCTCCTTGCTTGGCCCTGCAGTAAGCTTCTCTCTGATCAAAACAA
>SJYS01024345.1:311950-326961 GCA_006410695.1 Philantomba maxwellii
GGAGAACATGGATGGAGATTTTCAGATTATCAGATTATCAGATTATTATGATTATCATTATTGTGCAGAACAAACATAACATTATCATATTATCAGAAGTTATCCTATTAAGGTAAGTCAGAGAAAGACAAATATCATATGATATCATTGATATGTGGAAACTAAAAAATGATGCATATTGACTCATTTGCAAAACAGAAATAGACTCACAAGCTTAGAAAACAAACTCATGGTTACCAGAGGGGATAAGAGGAGGGAGGGATAAACTCGCAGTTTGGGATTAAGATATGAGGCTTTGCTCTACAAAGCAGAGAAACAGCAAGCACAGGGGAATACAGCGCAAGACAGGAGTATAGCACAGGGAGCTGTCCTCAGCATCCTGTAACAGCCTATTAGATAAGAGTCTGAAAAAGAACATATGCACATACACACGTATAACGGGATCGCTCTGCCGTTCCCTCGAAACTAACAGATGGATGTGAGTCTGAGTGAACTCCGAGAGATGGTGATGAACAGGGAGGCCTGGCATGCTGCGATTCANGTTCTAGCACTCCACTGGCAGACACTCACATGCGGCTCACCTGTTATCTCCAGCACATGAAGCTTTGCCCGGCCACCAGACACATATAAATTCATCACCAGATGCCCTCGGTCAAGCCTGACAGTCTGTGGGTGGAGAACTCTGTGTGTTTTTGAGATTGTTCACTGAGGGGTCAGGAAGACCGCGTACCGTAGGTCATTTAAAAACACACTTGCGGGACTTCGCTGGTGGTGCAGTGGAGAAGAGTCTGCCTGCCAGCGCAGGCCACCCCAGTTCCATCCCTGGTCTGGGAAGCTTTCACACGACCCAGAGCAACGAAGCCAGCCAGCTGCAGCTCCCGGAGCCCGTGTGCCCGGAGCCCGTGCCCTGCCAGAGGAGAAGGCCCTGCGGCGAGAAGCCCGAGCACCGCAGCAAAGAGCAGCCCCCACTCGCCGCAGCGAGAGAGCCCACACCAGCGATGGAGACCTGGCACAGCCAGAAATAAATGATTTTTAAAAAATCAAACGCCTTAAAACAAAACACACACGTGCAGATTTAGACCACACGATTCAGCAGTCCCACTCCCGGGCACATACCCAGAGAAAACACTAATTTGAAAAGATACACACACTCCAGTGTTCCCAGCAGCACTATTTACAGTGGTCAAGACATGGAAGAAGTCTAAGCATCCATTAGCAGATGAATGGATTAAAACAACGTGGTACATGCATGCAATGGAGCAATATGGATGGAGATTTTCAGATTAGCAGATTATCAGATTATTATGATTATCATTATTGTGCAGAACAAACATAACATTATCATATTATCAGACGTTATCCTATTAAGGTGAGTCAGAGAAAGACAAATATCATATGATACATTGATATGTGGAAACTAAAAAATGATGCATATTGACTCATTTGCAAAACAGAAATAGACTCACAAGCTTAGAAAACAAACTCACGGCCACCAGAGGGGATAAGAGGAGGGAGGGATAAACTCGCAGTTTGGGATTAAGATATGAGGCTTTGCTCTACAAAGCAGGTAAACAACAAGCACAGGGGAATACAGCGCAAGACAGGAGTATAGCACAGGGAGCTGTCCTCAGCATCCTGTAACAACCTATTAGAGAAAAGAGCCTGAAAAAGAACATATGCACATACACACGTATAACGGGATCGCTCTGCCGCTCCCTCGAAACTAACACAACATGGTAAGTTAACCACACTTCAATGATTTAAACTGTTTTAAAAACCACTTGCAGGTTTACAAGAAAACTCAGTTCTCAGTCTTACCAACAGCTGCTACTCCGCCCAGCTGACACCCTTAGAATGGGCAGACGACCAAGGGCTCAGGACAACCCCTCACACGCCGCAGGGCGATGTCCTCACTGAGGGCAGTCCTGGGCTTCCGGGTGGGTTTTTAAATTTCCTCCCCTCACTTTCCAGAAGGATGTTGAGATGGCTCACACAGAAAATAAATGAAAGCTTAATAAGCTAGAAGTGGAAAATCGGGAACAAGTAAATAAGGGAGCACATGTATTTAGCCTAAGAAAGTTACCGTGACTAGCCCTAAATCCAGGCTCCCGCAGCCAAAGGGAAGGGGCCCGCCTGCAGAGCAGTTTCCATTCTCAGCAACACAGTCCAGCCCTCAGATGGGGCCAGGACCCCCTCGGGGCTCAGTTCTGAGGTTAACGGGCCACACGGGCCTTTACACAAGAGATGGCGGATAACGCAGAGCCCTTGGCAGGATCTCTATCAGCCTTTGCTAAACCAGGGCGTTTACTTTCTCCTAGGACTTTTAGTCTTCTATTAATGGAACAAAACGTGCTTGGTGCATGCACGATAGATGTAAATTTTCTAAAATAACACATTTTTGCATTGCAGTTTATGCCGTGTTGGTAATCATTCTGTTTAAAGAGTCCAAAGTATTAAATACCCTCATCGAAACCCATTATCTTTGCAGTGATAGATTTCCAGAAGGGGAAAGGAAATGCAGATACGTTGGAAGAAACGTGCTCAATTTTAGACCAATTTTAAATGTATAGTGAAAAGAAAATTACACCCCTTCCTGTAAGGAGCCAAAGCCAGAACAACAAACAGTGAAAAGAGGGCACAACGAGCGCGCGCACTTGCAATCCCGCATCGCGGGCTCAGCAGATGGAGCCAATCATCTGTGTGTCCAGCGGCATCCAAAACCACAGCGGTGTGGGATTTCAAACTTGCACCATTCACGCTAAATAGGAGTCATTGCTGAGAATCCAGTGCCCACACGACGTGTGAAATCCCGGGGAAGGCGGCAGAGAATAACCCCGTAGAGCTCGGATCCTGTGCTATTTCCCTCCCGGATGACCTGGCCCTTCTGAGTCACAGCCTAAGCCTCGTTTGCTGAGCTCCACGTGCCGATCGCCCCCCTTCCCACCAGGCATCATCCTATTCACACGACTCATTTATACGAAACGTGTGTCACAGCTCAAGTCCGTGTGCCTGTCCCCACTAGACGGAGCGCACCCCGAGGGCAGAATCACGGCTATCATGGCTGTGTTGGTGATGCTCACCCGCTCACCCAGCAGACGTTTAACACTCAGTGCAGTCCTTAGAGAGAGAGACAAAAGCGAGATGACCCGTCAGCTCAAGAAGCTACCAAATAGCAGCAGAGTCAAGTCAGAGACGCCTCCACCCCAGAAGCCAGACAGCGGGGGGAGGAGGCACCCCGGGCCCGTCTCACCCGGGAAGAGGTGTGCACGGCTCCCTGACAACGTTCAGCAAAATATACTCAGAAAGTGAGTTTTCTTCAGCAGTGAGGCTTTTTCAGTGCAGGCCAGCTGGGCAAGGACTGTGGCCATGAAGTCAATGTGAAGAGGGCCAGGTCAGGGGGTCGTCATTCTGAGCTCCTCCAGGGCAAGCACAGACGGAGTGAGGGCTGGGTCCCAAGGCTAGGCTCGTCCCAGGTGAACGCAAGGCGGTCCCGGGGGCACGGAAGCCAGAGCTCCCTGCGGGGAGGTGACGGATGGCGGGCATGAAATCGGAGCTGCGACAGGAGGAGAGCAAACCCTAGGGCTGGCGGCCTGCTCTCAGAGAAGAGTAGGCTGGCAACTCAGGGGCTCCCAGGGCCAGCCGCCTCCCGAGGGTCACGACTCAAGCAGGCCGGCGGGAGCTCCCAAGGCCAGCCGCCTCCAGAGGGTCAGGACTCAAGCAGGCCAGCAGGGGCTCCCAAGGCCAGCCGCCTCCAGAGGGTCAGGACTCAAGCAGGCCGGCGGGAGCTCCCAGGGCCAGCCGCCTCCAGAAGGTCAGGACTCGAGCAGGCCAGCGGGTAAGGAAGGAAATAGTAGGCACTCAACAGCTTTGTAGAATGAATATTCACACAGCAGAGCCGCTGCAGCCCGGATTTCATAAGCTGGTCTGGAATATGTGGTCATCGTGTGAACAGGTGGGCCTGTCCAGGTCGCCAAGATCTGGCCTCCACCTGCCTGCCTTGACCCATGCTTTGTGTTGCAATAACAAATTGTGTTTAGATGAACACATACAGACGTGCGCACACACACACACACACACACACACACACACACTTCCTCCAGCTGTCAAGTCTACCTAAAATCCACTCCCAGCTCCCTCCAGGCCAAGCCAGGCTCACTTTTGCTCCTCCCGGGAAGTCCCATAAGACCTGTGTATCTTTTTATCTCCGCACTCACTGTGTTCCAGCACTAACCCCTGACATGCCCCCCAGGCCTGGACTCTGGGCCCCAGGTTCACCCCTGACCTCCTGCTCGCCTTGCTCACAGGAGGGAGCCTGTGCTCAGAAGCTCGTTCAACAGGAGCAAAGCCAGCCTGTCCTGCGTCCTTTTTGATGCCAAAGGACACCAGGGTCTTTAGGAGGAGGAAAGCACCCCACCAGGAGAGCAAACCCAAGGGCTGGCAGCCTGACTCAGAAGAAAACAGACCGAGACACTGAGGGGGTGAGGACAGCTGTCCTTTGTCCTTTGTTAAGAAGTACTTACCTTTTTCTTTCTTCGTGAATGCTTCTCCATGTCTGTGTACTTTCTGAAAAACAAAAGAGAATCAAGCTTGAAATGTTTAAAGTTCACCAAAAACATCGGAATAAAAACGTTGACCGCTGCCTCGGCCTCAGGAGACAATGACCGCCAGGAGGAAGGAGCTAACTGTCCCAGAGGACACAGCCTCCTAACAGCATTAGCTTCCAGGGAGAGAAAGCACCCCCCTCCCGGGGTGGGTAGTGGTTGATGCAAGGTTGACCCAAGGGCAGCACGTTTATAGGTACCTTCTGCCCTAAACTTCCCTGGTGGCTCAGACGGTAAAGCGTCTGTCTATAATGCGGGAGACCTGGGTTCCATCCCTGGGTCGGGAAGATCTGCTGGAGAAGGAAAGGGCAATCCACTCCAGTACTATTGCCTAGAAAATCCCATGGACAGAGGAGCCTGGTAGGCTACAGTCCATGGAGTCGCAAAGAGTCAGACACAACTGAGCGACTTCACTTTCCTTTCCTTTCTGCCCTAAAGCCTTTATACGCTCTCAGGGCAGGGGGGATGGGAACCCTAACATTTGAAAGTTTTTGATGGTTGTTTAATCACGTTTGCAAACGCTGTTTCTTCACACAGCCCTTGAGAGGATGTGCAGAACAAGCATTCCTGCTCTCCTTGGGCTGGTAGAGAATCCGGGCTCCGGACACAAGACGGAGCCCCCCAACTGATCAGCACAGCTGGGGCCAAAATCCAGCCCCAAGCCCAGCCCCCCCTCCATTTCCTTTGGGGCCAAACATGAGGAGCTGGCACACAGCTCGGACCTTCCGTTCCACAGGCAGCCTCCTGCACGTCGGTCCGCAGAGCCTGGGCCCGCCCCGACGACACCGGTATTCTGACACTCAGAGCTTGTCCGGGGTCATGACCCCGAGGGCCCCAGACCCATAGGGCGGTGTCTGCATCTGGCGGCAAACTCAGAAAGGGCGGACGGGACTGGAATCTATAGGCTGATATGTGGAGCTGGGAGCACAGAGGGTTTTCACATAAATACAGCCTGAGAAGCAAGCTGGGTGGGTCGCGGAAATTCACGGAGGGGTCAAGCACCATTCTGCCCTGGGGACGGACACAAACCACCCGTCTCATCACCTCAAGGACCGGGAACAGTGAGAAGGGCTCTCTGCAGGAGCAGCCCGCTCCGTCCTCAGCATGGACGCAGGACGCGGCCGCGTAGCGGAGCACCGCCGCTGGGCTCTTCTGCCCCAGGGAAGACCCCGGCCGTCCCCCAGGCCGGAGCCCACAGGAGAGCAGGGGCCTCCTCTTCAGGTGCAGGCCTGCCCGGTCCCAGATGCCACCAGGAGTGAGGGACAGTCGCCACCCGCTCTCAGGGGACGGGACCACAGCCCCTGCCGTCTCATCCTCCTCCCAGCCCCTCCGCCACGACCAAAGACCCACACTCCGGGGGCCCCTGTTGCCCAGGCCCGGGATCTACTGTAAAATCACGGCTTTGTTCACCAGGAGAGACTGCCCCCCGGCACACGCTGCTTTACAGAAGGAAAGAAAACAAACGGTGTCAGGTGGAGGGCGGGCTACCAGGACAGCGGCCTGGGACCACCTCCATCTTGCACGCTTAGACCCTTGACCTCTGTGACCCCGGGCACCCAGAGAAAGACAGCGCACACGGGCCCTCGCCTCGCCGTGACTCTCCCCAACAGCAGAGGCTCCTCCACGCCCAAGATTGCGAAAATCCAAAACTGCATCACATATAAAATGAGAAGATCAAATTTCAGGAAAACAGCAGATACCCGAACTGGCCTGATAGCAGCAGGTACCTGAACAGAGGATGAGGGGCTGGAGGGCACCACTGACTCGGCGGATGTGAGTCTGAGTAAACTCCAGGAGTCGGTGATGGACAGGGAGGCCTGGCATGCTGCAGTCCGCGGGGTCACAGAGACTGAACTCCCTGAATGGAACTGGGCATGTGAGGGGAGGTGCCAGGGGAAGGGCAGGTTTCACCAGGCGGGAAAAGGAACAGAGAGTGCTCACTGTTGGACTTCACTCGGCACCTTCAGGGACTTCCAGTAAGGGAAATTCTTGAAGGCCTCCAGTCCTGCAGCCACATAAAAATGGTTGTCTTGTAAATCCTTAGAGTCGTCCAAAAGATGTCCATTCATTGTAAACAGTCTGCGGATAAAGAAAGAGCAATGGGCTGGAGATTTAAGAGCCGTGACGTCAGGGCTGGGGACGGGGAGAAGGGGCGTCCAGTAGAGAACACGACTGGCGTGTGGACCACACGGGGAGTAACAGGACTGTGCTCTCTGAGCAAACGTGATCCAAACACGCTGAGCCCTGAGGGGGCGGCTCTGCCAGGATTAGGCTTGCTTTCCATTTCTAGATTTTTAAATTAAAGTATATTTTAAATTATGTACAAGTGCTCAAAGGCCCTTGAGAAGAACACTTTAAGCGGTAAGTTGTTGTTCAATTGATTTTAACTGATAACAGCTAAAATGAATACAAATTGGCTTATATTGTGTAACAATACTTGAAAAAAACCTGGCATTTATTAGAAAACAATACGCCTTCTTATAAGCACCGAAAGAATAAAATCTGCTTTTTATTCTGCACTCTTTCCGGCAAGCATTAATGCACTCATTCATTCATTTAAGAAACCATTCAGTTCACTCAATGCTGAGCATCTGTTCGGCACAAGACAATGAGGTAAGCATTGCCTTGGATAAAAATATGAACAGGAAAGTCACTGCGTCCCCATAGCCAAGCAGTATACAAGACCTGGAGAGACAAGTAGGACCAGAGAAGGGCAAAGTGCCAGTGTTCTGAGGAGAGAAAGACCACAAGCGACTGTGGGCTTCATTGGGGTGGGAGAATGTGCAGAGGGGCTTGAAGGGTGCATAGGAGTCCCTCACGGGAAGAAGGAGGGAAACCTGTGAGGCAGCAGAAGAGGCCTCTGCAGACAGCCGGGACACAGGGCTTGAACACTGAATCACGAGCCTGGAATTCATCGCTGACTTAGAGTGAGCAGAGGTGGAAGCGTGGGGTGAGGACGGTTTGACAGCGCTCAGCTGGCTGCTATGGACGGGATGTGACAGAGGAAAGGCACCTCGCCCGGGGGAGGAGACGCAGAGCTGGGGTGGAGGACATGCTTACCAACAACCGCAGCGAGCACAGGAGCGGAGACGAGAGAAGGAAGCAGGACGTGTGGAACGGGCGAGACCCCCGGGACTCACCCCTCCCTCCATCGCACACCCGCAAACCCCAGCGAGCATGGGACCAGCCTGGGTGCTGGCTCACACACAGCGGCTGGGCCCCCGCCTCGGAAGCGCTGATCCTGTGAGCCCAGGATGGGGCCTGAGCATCTGGGTCCAACCAGGGCAGCTCCTGGCCCTGCTGCCTTGGGTCACCGGGAGGGGCAAGAAGGAGACCCCCAGACAGGAGAGAGCGGTGAGACGCCTTGGGAGCAGAGCCCCGGGCTTCCCGGTGGGAGGCAGGGCTTGGAACTCCCTTCCCCTCCTGCTGTCTCCTTGGACAGTCAGTGTCCGTCCCCCCAGAGGGCTCACAGCTCACCAGCAGCAAGCCAGGGAGGGGCAGGCGCTCTCAGCACTGAGAGGCCCAGGGCGGGGGCACACTGACCTCCCGTAGCCTGGAGGACAGCCTCCCCCAGAGCCTGGGCTCCGGGGCCTGGACCTCAAGGTGCTGGGGGTGGACGGCTGGGGAGACGCCACTGGAAGACATGCTCGGACAGATGGAGCAGGAGCTTGAACAAGGAAAACTTTATAAGATAAGGGAACTAAGAAATAAGCAATTACTTGAAAGAGACACATGTATCCCAGTGTTCATTGCAGCACTATTTACAATAGCTTAGAACACGGAACCAACCTAGATGTCCATAGACATGAATGGATAAAGAAGCTGTGGAACATGTGCACCAGGGAATACTACTCAGCCACAAAAAGGAACGCATTCAAGTCAGTTCTGATGAGGTGGATGAACCTAGAACCTATTACACAGAGTGGAGTGAGGCAGAAAGGGAAAGATAAATATTGTATTCTAAAGCACATATATGGAATCTAGAAAAATGGTCCTGAAGAATTTATTCACAGGGAAGCAATGGAGAAACAGACAGAGAGAACAGACTTATGGACATGGGGAGAGGGGAGGGGAGGCTGAGATGCATGGAGAGAGTGACATGGAAACTTACATTACCATGTGTAAAACAGACAGCCAACGGGAATTGTTGTATGGCTCAGGAAACTCAAACAAGGGCTCTGTATCAACCTAGAGTGTGTGATGGGGCAGGAGATGGGAAGGAGGCTCAAAAGGGAGGGGATATATGTATACCTGTGGCTGATTCATGTTGAGGTTTGGCAGAAAACAGCAAAATTCTGTAAAGCAATTATCCTTCAATAAAAAATTAATTAATTAAAAAAAAGAAATAAGCAATTACTGTTTGTAAGATAAAAACAGAGGAGCCATCTCAGGATGAAGCAGGGAATGATAACAGAACATGGAGAGAGAAAGTCAGGGGATAAAAATGAGAAGTGCCATCATCCAGACAACAGGAATCCCCAAAGAAGCTACAACAGGAGCCAAAAGGAAGAAACACACGTAGAAACGATGAAGATTAACGTCACAGAGGGAAAGAGAAAGGGCAGTTCAGTTCAGTTCAGTCGCTCAGTCGTGTCCGACTCTTTGCGACCCCATGAATTGCAGCACGCCAGGCCTCCCTGTCCATCACCATCTCTCGGAGTTCAGTCAGACTCACGTCCATCGAGTCCGTGATGCCATCCAGCCATCTCATCCTCGGTCGTCCCCTTCTCCTCCTGCCCCCAATCCCTCNCCCCCAGCGAGTGAGAAAGCAGTGAGACCAGGGTCAGGGTCACTGGCGCGGCCCACCGTGCTCCAAGGACGCTGAGAGCGGAGACGGCCAGACCTCGGAGCCTCAGGACTCGGCCGGGACCCCTCAGCACTGTGCTCTGCAGCAGGGACAGAGAGACAGGGGCCGGGGGGCGGAGGGCCGGGGGACAGGCTACCCTCCCTCGTCCTCCCCTTGCTGCCCGAGCAGGCTCCGCTACTGTCTCAGCCACACCTTCCCCTCCAGCCACAGCCCCTCAGCCTCGATGACTCGGCCCCCTTCCTCCCTGCGGGGACCACCAGGATGCCGGCTATGACCTCGGGCCGTCCCTGGACTCACCTCCACACCGAGCCCCTCCCGGGCTGATCCTTCCCTGCTCGGCCACAGACCCATCCACCCGTCTGCCCCCTCCCTAACCCCGGGCCACCAAGCATCAGAGGAAACAGCGGCCCTGCAAGGCGACCCACCGCACATTCGGGGCCCAGGCTCATGCTTCCTCTCCTCTCACACTCGGCTCGCTGTCCCCCGCCCACTCACAAGAGGCTGCCTTCCCCACCTCCAGGTCCAGCGCCTTCCATCCGCTCGGGACCTTGTCCCAGTGGCCACCCAGCCCTCTCCTCCCCAGTGCATTACTGACCACACACATGCACACGCACACACACACACACACAGCAGCCTGCAGACAGCGAGGCGCCGGCCTGCAGGGCCTGCATGGTGTGGACCCTGGAGGCTGCTCCGGCCTCAGGCCTGGCTGCCTCCCCACAAGGACACCAGCTGTATACAGTGGACCGTCTGTGGTTTCCCCCAGACTCCTCGCTTGTTCCTGATCGGTATCACCAGCCCATCCCACACTCACGACACACCAAGGGCTCCTCAGGCACTTCACCACATCACGACTCCTGGAAGCAGGTACTCTTCTTATTTCCAGTTTCCCAGAGGAGGAGACAGACCTTGGGAAGCTCAGCGTCTCCCCAGCGTGACCCGGGTGCGGCCACTGCGGCCTCCTCCATCCAAGGACTCCACTCCCACCAATGGGCCGGTCAGCCCCCCGACTTCTGCCCAACTCTAACTGCTGGCCACCTGCCGGGGTGTGGGGGGCTCCGGGGACAGAGTGGGGTCACGGGACACACCTGCCTGGGTAGCCGTGTTCACCACACCTCGTGGGAGGGGGACACTCGCTAAACTTCGTTCAGTGAATGAACAAAATTGGTTAAAAATAAGTATGGCCCGAAGACTACAGAAATACTGCCTGCCCGAAGAATTAAAACCAGAGTTCACGAGCCTCATGTTAGACCTCGCTGGTGCTGGCTACAAGTTCTCACCGAAACCCCCCATTTCCTGGGTCCCCAGGGCAGGACGCAGTCTTACTTTCTAACGCCTCCCAGAGGGAAGACTTTCTCCCCGACCGTGGCCAGCACGCTGTTCCACTCCATCAGGCTGAATTTGGGTATAATAATCTTTACAGGTGGAATAAATAATCTTCCATTTGTGAAAACACTGCAAGGATAAAAGGAAAAGACTTTGTTAGTGCCTCATGCTCTGGGGGAAAATGCTGGGCGTTCAGGAAAAACACACACTCACAGAACCACGGACACCACACAGAGCCCTGAGCTCGGAGAAGGGGGCACAAGTGGCAGGGACTCAGCCTCATGGGAGAGAGGACACGCCAATGGGCAGGGCTACACTCTGTTCTTCAAAAACTATGCCTCTGTCAAAACAGAATTCTCCTACAGTGTTGGTGGGAATGAAAATTGATACAGCCACGAGGAGAGACCAGTATGGAGGTTTCTTATAAAACTAAAAATTGGATTTCCACATGACCCGGCAATCCCACTACTGGGCACATACCCAGAGAAAACCGTAATGCAAAAAGATGCATGCACCCCAGTGCTCACTGCAGCACCATTACAACAGCCAGGACCTGGAAGCGAGCTAGACGTCCGTCAGCAGAGGGGCGGATAAAGAAGCCGCGGCACACATGCGCGATGGAGCAACATTGCTGTTCAGTCGCTAAGTCACGTCTGACTCTTCTGCAACCCCACAGACTAGCCTGCCGGGCTCCTCTGTCCATGGGATTTCCCAGGCAAGAACTGTGGAGCGGCTTGCGCTTCCTTCTCCAGGGCATCTTCCCGACCCAGGGATCGAGCCCACATCTCCTGCACTGGCAGGAGGGTTCTTTCCTGCTGAGCCACATCCAAACGCAAATAATTTAAAACTGGAGAAACACATCTCTCTTTTTTTTTTTCAGGGTAAATGTAAATTTGAATTTAACATGCTTGCACCCAATAAAGAGAATCCATTTTCTCATTAAGGCTCTGTGGCAAGAGGCCTGCAAACTCCAGAGTCCACCTTTTCCCATGTTTAAATGTTGCCCCACAACAAACCTTGAAAGGATGTTCTGTACAAGCTGCATCACAACTCATCTGTGATGTTACTACTACATTGAAGATTTGCAGCAACGTTCCCACCGAGTGGTGCTCCTAAAGGGTGTACACCAAAAGTCTTTCCAAACATAGACAGCTACTATTAATTTTTTAAGTAGGAAACACATCAAATGTTTTAAAATAAGAAGTGTTTTTTCAAAGTAGGAAATAGCACCTGGATCCAGGAATAAATTTTATTATCATGGTGATAATGATGGTGATGGTGGTGATGGTGGAGGTGATGGTGATGCTGATGGTGATTATGGTGGTGGTGATGGTGGTGATGGTGATGGTAATGGTGGTGATGGTGGTGGTGGTGATGGTGGTGGTGGTGGTGATGATGGTGGTGGTGGTGGTGGTGGTGATGGTGGTGATGGTGGTGATGGTGGTGGTGGTGATGGTGGTGGTGGTGGTGATGGTGGTGGTGGTGATGGTGGTGGTGGTGGTGGTGGTGGTGGTGGTGGTGGTGGTGGTGGTGGTGGTGGTGGTGATGGTGGTGGTGGTGGTGGTGGTGGTGGTGGTGGTGGTGGTGGTGGTGGTGGTGGTGGTGGTGGTGGTGGTGGTGGTGGTGGTGGTGGTGGTGGTGGTGGTGGTGGTGGTGGTGGTGGTGGTGGTGGTGGTGGTGGTGGTGGTGGTGGTGGTGGTGGTGGTGGTGGTGGTGGTGGTGGTGGTGGTGGTGGTGGTGGTGGTGGTGGTGGTGGTGGTGGTGGTGGTGGTGGTGGTGGTGGTGGTGGTGGTGGTGGTGGTGGTGGTGGTGGTGGTGGTGGTGGTGGTGGTGGTGGTGGTGGTGGTGGTGGTGGTGGTGGTGGTGGTGGTGGTGGTGGTGGTGGTGGTGGTGGTGGTGGTGGTGGTGGTGGTGGTGGTGGTGGTGGTGGTGGTGGTGGTGGTGGTGGTGGTGGTGGTGGTGGTGGTGGTGGTGGTGGTGGTGGTGGTGGTGGTGGTGGTGGTGGTGGTGGTGGTGGTGGTGGTGGTGGTGGTGGTGGTGGTGGTGGTGGTGGTGGTGGTGGTGGTGGTGGTGGTGGTGGTGGTGGTGGTGGTGGTGGTGGTGGTGGTGGTGGTGGTGGTGGTGGTGGTGGTGGTGGTGGTGGTGGTGGTGGTGGTGGTGGTGGTGGTGGTGGTGGTGGTGGTGGTGGTGGTGGTGGTGGTGGTGGTGGTGGTGGTGGTGGTGGTGGTGGTGGTGGTGGTGGTGGTGGTGGTGGTGGTGGTGGTGGTGGTGGTGGTGGTGGTGGTGGTGGTGGTGGTGGTGGTGGTGGTGGTGGTGGTGGTGGTGGTGGTGGTGGTGGTGGTGGTGGTGGTGGTGGTGGTGGTGGTGGTGGTGGTGGTGGTGGTGGTGGTGGTGGTGGTGGTGGTGGTGGTGGTGGTGGTGGTGGTGGTGGTGGTGGTGGTGGTGGTGGTGGTGGTGGTGGTGGTGGTGGTGGTGGTGGTGGTGGTGGTGGTGGTGGTGGTGGTGGTGGTGGTGGTGGTGGTGGTGGTGGTGGTGGTGGTGGTGGTGGTGGTGGTGGTGGTGGTGGTGGTGGTGGTGGTGGTGGTGGTGGTGGTGGTGGTGGTGGTGGTGATGGTGGTGGTGGTGGTGGTGGTGGTGGTGGTGGTGGTGGTGGTGGTGGTGGTGGTGGTGGTGGTGGTGGTGGTGGTGGTGGTGGTGGTGGTGATGGTGATGGTGGTGGTGGTGATGGTGGTGATGGTGGTGGTGGTGGTGGTGATGGTGGTGGTGGTAATGGTGGTGATGGTGGGTGGTGGTGGTGGTGGTGATGGTGGTGATGGTGGTGGTGGTGGTGGTGGTGATGGTGATAGTGATGGTGGTGGTGGTGGTGATGGTGGGTGGTGATGGTGGTGATGGTGGTGATGGTGGTGGTGGTGGTGGTGGTGATGGTGGTGATGGTGGTGGTGGTGGTGATGGTGGTGAGTAAAGGTCAAAACACCTTTCTCCCTCGAACACTGAGAACTCTAAAAACCATCTTTACTGTTTTCTGTTTGGTTTTAAGTTACAAGGTCTCCATGCGAACATGGTAGAAAAGGCCTTGCATTTGGATGGTTTTGGGTCCATCCAGTGGAGTTTCTAGCACACTGTGTACAGAACAAAGCACAGGCCTTAGGAATAACTGATTTATAATAGGAAAAAACAGTCTGGAAAAGGAAGTGAGAACCACTGGAAACTTGGGTCAGGACAAAAAAATACATATACATCTAGGGAAATGTGTCTTTGCCAGGAAGGACCTGTAAGCCAGTAATGCTCCCTCAGGTTTGTATACATTCTTCAGAAAGAGATGTCTTTCACGAAATTTAGAAATACTGTTCTTTGTTATTTGAAAACAGTTCTCAGATGAATAAAAGACACAGTGGAAAGATCTTGGCTGTGTGAGTGGCTCCCTTGCAGAAGGCTAAGGAAAAGTATCTTAGAGAAGTGATGGCTGGGTTTCGAGGGTGAGTGAAGGAGCTTTTCGCTAACCAGCAGGGCGTGTTTGCTCGAGATGCCCTGGGGCGTCTCCATCGGGGGCTCCGCTGGTTCTGCTGGGGCTTCCCTGCTTCTGGGGCCCCAGCGCTGGGCTGGTCAGCAGGGGCAGGAAGGACAACCGGCTGGACAGTGGAGCCTTGGCTACTCAAGCCTGGGACTAACCCGAGCTGGGGCCTCTCTGACGGGGAGCCAGGACCTGTAAAATCACTGGAATTCCTTCCATCGGGAGCGGGACCAGGAGAGAGGGGAGGTGCATCCGCTTCTGTCTCCGGCATCTGGCTGCTACAGAACTCACCCTCAATAGCCTCCACTCCGGCTATCCCAGCTGCCGGTTCTGCTGCTGCTGCTAAGTCACTTCAGTCGTGTCCGACTCTGTGCAACCCCATAGATGGCCTCCCACCAGGCTCCCCCGTCCCTGGGATTCTCCCGGCAAGAACACTGGAGTGGGTTGCCATTTCCTTCTCCAATGCATGAAAGTGAAAAGTGAAAGTCAAGTTGTTCAGTCGCGTCCGACTCGTAGCAACCCCATGGACTGCAGCCCACCAGGCTTCTCCATCCATGGGATCTCCTAGGCAAGAGTCCTGGAGTGGGGTGCCATTGCCTTCTCCGCCCAGTTCAGCAGGGAAGCTCAAAACTACCTTCCTCTCAAACATTGGAAACTCTGAAAGCCATCATAACTATTTTCTGTTTGTTTTTTGAGTTTTGCTGGGAACAGAGCTTCTACACTTCCGATCGCCATCCAGCAGCCTCAACGACTAGACTGAAAAATA
>SJYS01024345.1:328899-341429 GCA_006410695.1 Philantomba maxwellii
GGCAAGAACACTGGAGTGGGTTGCCATTTCCTTCTCCAATGCATGAAAGTGAAAAGTGAAAGTCAAGTTGTTCAGTCGCGTCCGACTCGTAGCAACCCCATGGACTGCAGCCCACCAGGCTTCTCCATCCATGGGATCTCCTAGGCAAGAGTCCTGGAGTGGGGTGCCAATGCCTTCTCCGCCCAGTTCAGCAGGGAGGCTCAAAACTACTTTCCTCTCAAACATTGGAAACTCTGAAAGCCATCATAACTATTTTCTGTTTGTTTTTTGAGTTTTGCTGGGAACAGAGCTTCTACACTTCCGATCGCCATCCAGCAGCCTCAACGACTAGACTGAAAAATAAATGAGAAAGCGGAGACTAAATTGCGCGTTCCTGCCCCCACGTGACCCGGGAACTGCGGTGGGGCAATGGCCTTGCTTCTCCAAAATCAAGGCTTTTAAGAGAACACGTGGCACCTGCAAGGCGGAATCGAACAGAAGGTTCCGGGAAGACGGAAGAGACGCCAAGGTGAGCAGGGGGAGGGCGAGGAGGAAGGTGGAGGAGGGAGACTACTGCCGTCACGGGCACGGGCCCCGGCCCCGCGGGACTCACTTTATTTGTCGGGATGTGCGATGGAACGTCTGCCACCTGGAAGGCACGCTCATGCCGCAGTGCACCACCGGTTTGATCTGCAAGGAGACAAAGGAGGCCCAGAACCCAGGTCAAGCTAACAATGCTTGTTGAACACCGATATGACCCACAGCAGCAGCCCAAAATCTAAGCACAGGTGGGGCAGCCTGCTAACAGAACAGACCCCAGCGGGGACCAGGGAAGCTGCGCTCCATGCTGGCGGAGTCTGGGAGCTGCAGCGGCTGAACCCGGCCCGCCCTGGAACCGGTGCTCCACCAGAGAGGACACCGCCACGAGAAGCCCTCACGGCACAGCTGGAGAAAAGCCGGCGAGCGGCAAAGAGCTCAGCCACAACTACACAGATTGTTAAAATTATATATACTTGTGTACTAACAGCCACCAAACCAATGCCATGAATATCAACAACCACCATGAATTTGCAGACCCAGTTTGGAAAGAAAACAAGAGAAATTATCCTCTGCAAAATTCTATTAAGGTACGGCTACCCTAAGAAGTAGCTCTCTGCTTGACTGCAGAAAATTACAGAAACAATGAACCAATTGCTTTTCTCTGTGTTAATGATTCCTTAACCCCAATATCACCTGCCTGATTCAATGGCTCCAGCAATTATACACGACTCTGGACCTCTCCCCCTGTATTCCATGCAACAATCTCCCAACAAGTGTCAGGCAAACATGCTTGTCTGTTGTCTGATGGTGGTGACAGTTTCAAGACTCAGGTCAATCATCTGCCCGAAGAGGCGGGACCCAGTGGGCTTTAGTCTTTATTGAAGGTGGTGGCTCAGACAGTAAAGAATCTGCCTGCCATGCAGGAGACCTGGGTTCGATCCCCGGGTTGGGAGGAAGATCCCCTGGAGAAGGAAATGGCAATCCACCCCAGTACTTTGTCTGGAGAAACCCATGGACAGAGGAGCCTGGAGGGCTACAGTCCACAGGGTTGCAAAGAGTCAGACACGACTGAGCGGCTAATCAGGGTCATGAAACCAGATCTGTGTCCGTGATGGAAGACACCCGAGGCAGCCAAAGCAGCAAGCATGGTTTGCTGATGCCTACTGTGCACCAGGCGCCGCCGCTGCTGCTGCTAAGTTGCTTCAGTCGTGTCCGACTCTGTGCAACCCAGAAATGGCCTCCTACCAGGCTCCCACCGTCCATGGGACTCTCCAGGCAAGAACACTGGAGTGGGTTGCCATTTCCTTCTCCAAAGCATGAAACTGAAAAGTGAAAGTGAAGTCGCTCAGTCGTGTCCAACTCTTAGCGACCCCATGGACTACAGCCTACCAGGCTCCTTCCTCCATGGGATTTTCCAGGCAAGAACACTGGAGTGGGGTGCCATTTCCTTCTCCAGTGCATGAAAGTGAAAAGTGAAAGGGAAATCACTCAGTTGTGTCTCTTAGTGACCCCATGGACTGCAGCCCGCCAGGCTCCTCTGTCCATGGGATTTTCCAGGCAAGAGTACTGGAGTGGAGTGCCACTGCCTTCTCCACCAGGCACTGCACTCGGACCTTTATAGGCATTCGTGTCTGATCCTCAAAACAACCAGGTAACAAAGAATCAGAGGTTATACAATCTTTCCAAGGACACACAGCTATTAAGTGCCCTGGCCATAATAAATCATCAAAAATATTTTATTATAGATTTCAGCAAAATGGGCACTTGAACCTATGTCAATAGAGCACTTAGGAGCCTTTGTTGAGTTATCCATGACTCCAGGACTTTTTCCATCCCTTTATCACCGTGCGAGCTTGCTCAGTTTGTCTCGCTTTCCTGAGCCTGTTTGTCTGTCTATGCAAGGCAGGTCAGCACAGTGCGTGTGCAGTAAGCCAGACAGAAAAAGATGAATATTTCATGATGCTATTTATAAGTCAAATCTGAAAAAAATACAGGTGAATCTATATACAGAAGAGAAACAGACTCACAAACATAGCAAACAAACTTATGGTTACCAACGGTGCAAGTGGGGGATAAATGAGGAGACGGGGATTAACCAGTACAAGCTACTACGCGTGAAATAGACAAGCCACAGGGATTTACCATGTAATACAGGGGACAATATTCATCCCTTGTAATAATCTATAATGAAATATAATCTTAAAATATGCATAACCAAGTCACTTTTTCAGTCACACTTGAAACTAACACAATATTGTAAATCAAATACACTTCAATAAAAATTTAAAAATATATATTAGGCCAAAAAAAACTTTTTTAAAAAAAGTAGTGCATTGACATAGGTTTGCTCGAGATACCAGGAACACAAAGTGAGTGAACGCATTGTCCAGTGCTCAGCAAAGCTCCTGAAGTTCAGAGCTAAGAGCCCAGGCAACAGCAGCGGGTCTTATTTGTCTTGTTGCCCTGAAGTGCCTTCTCTCCCCGGCCCCATCCTGCTCCAACAACCCTCCGCGAACACCCTCACAGCCTTCTTCATGCCAAACATCAAACAAAAAGCCCCATAGCTGACCCATGGTCACGCTCCCCTGGAGGACGAACTTCAGCTCAGCTCAGCTCAGTTCAGTTCAGTTCAGTCACTCGTTCATGTCCAACTTTTTGCAACCCCATGGACTGCAGCACGCAAGGCCTCCCTGTCCATCACCAACTCCCAGAGTTTACTCAAACTCATGTCCATTGAGTCAATGATGCCATCCAGCCATTTCATCCTCTGTCGTCCCCTTCTCCTTCTGCCTTCAATCTTTCCCAACATGAGGGTCTTTTCCCTGAGTCAGTTCTTCTGAGTCAATTCCCATGAGCCAATTCTTCTCATCAGGTGGCCAAAGTATTGGAGTTTCAGCTTCAGCATCAGTCCTTCCAATGAATATTCAAGACTGATTTCCTTTAGGATGTACTGGTTGGATCTTCTTGCAGTCCAAGGGACTCTCAAGAGTCTTCTCCAACAACACAGTTCAAAAGCATCAATTCTTCGGCGCTCAGCTTTCCTTATAGTCCAACTCTCGCGTCCATACATGACTACTGGAAAAACTATAGCCTTGACTAGATGGACCTTTGTTGGCAAAGTAATGTCTATGCTTTTCAATATGCTGTCTAGGTTGGTCGTAGCTTTTCTTCCAAGGAGCAAGCATCTTTTAATTTCATGGCTTCAGTAACCATCTGCAGTGATTCTGGAGCCCCCCCGCCCCCAGCCCCAAAATAAAGTCTGTCACTGTTTCCCCATCTATTTGCCATAAAGTGATGGGATCAGATGCCATGATCTGAATTTTCTGAATGTTGAGTTTTAAGCCAACTTTTTCACTCTCGTCTTTCACTTTCATGAAGAGGCTCTTTAGTTCTTCGCTTTCTCCCATAAGGATGGTGTCATCTGCATATCTGAGGACTTCAGCTGCCCACTGACAAATGGACTTACAGGCTGGAACTGGTGCTCTGAATGACTCCAGATTTGCTGAGTCCACAATCAGAGAAACCATCACAAGGCATCCGGTGGCCACTGACTCATGCAGCCTGCTGGCCGTCCTAAGAAGTCCCCACTCAGAAGCAGAGCCTCAAGTAAAACCGACCCAGAGACAGTACCTGGTCCAAATTCTGCCGGGCTGCAGACTCTGGAAGGCCCACGGCCATGGTTCCATTCATTTACTTAAGCCTTATTTGTGGAGGATGTACCACAGGAGGAACAGTGCTAAGTGTTAGAGATGCAAAGGTGAGCATCACACCTTGCCTTGGAAATGCTGGGCGCGTGGGGACCCAGGCCACTGAAGGGGCAGTCTGGCAACAAGGGACAAGCACACGCAGCTCTGTGGTGAAGGCTCCGTGAGGGCCAGCGCGGGGCACAGACGGGTGCACCCGCTCCTCACAGTGACACAAGGCAGGCTTCCTGGAGGAAGTGGCATCGAGGCTGAGAGTCGAACTACAGGAAGAAGCCAGTCCGTCGAGGGTGGGAAGAAATGTTGAATGAGGCTGGGGGAGCAGCATACACCTAATATCCTGGCGAGAGGACTTTGGACACACCCTCGTGGGTACAAGGTCTCTGGGAAACAGGAAGTGCTAGACTAGATCCTGGACTCAGAGGGAGTGGGGGTTGGTGAGAGGTGGAGCTGACTGAGAAAGCAAGGGCCGGGTCAAGGTTAGCAGAGTAGACTTCACCCTCGGGAGCAAGGAGGCAGGCCTGGAAGTGTATGCACCAGGGAACCGAGGTGATCAAATTGGAAAGGGAGGCGCAGCCTGCCGGAAGGCCAGCGGAAGGCACAGGACTACCGGGAGCAGCTCCTGTGCCATCAGCAAGAATCGGAGAAGTAACTGAACTGAACAGGCTTGAGGGGTGAGAGGAGGGATGGGGCCTGGGCAGCTGGGAGATGGGAAAACTAAGAACAGCGCCTAGGTCTCTGGTTTCAGGAACTGGATATACAACTCTGTTCTCCGAAAAAGGGAACACAAAGTAACAACGGGGTTGGGAGGAGGATGCACAGCTACGGAGGCCAAGCTCTGGAGCCCCCGAACTACGGTTCATGAAGTCTGTGGGCCCCAGAGCGGGCACTGCATGGCAAGAGACGCCCTCGCCCAACACTGGGGAGCAGCGCACTGGGCAGAGCTGGGGAAAGCCCGCTCAGCCACGACGGCCCGCGGAGCCGAAACACACAGATGACAGCTTTTTAAATGTTTATCTAAAAAGTCTTTTTAAAAATCGGACACCGACGACATTCTCATTAAATCAACATGACACCATTGTCGAAACTCAAGATCCCAAGAGCACCATTTGGAGTCTAATTTTCTTCGCCCCTCCGTTGAATGAAATGCAATTCCAGATTCATTACACTGAAGCACACGGCATTTCTATGGTTATAGGGAATGTACTACTATGATATTCTAATTAATTTTAATTAAATTTTTTTGCTAAACTAAGATCTTTTAAGAAGCTTCTTCAATTTTCGCACTAATTTAATATTTTGACCAGAATGTAAATTCTGTGAAAGAATACTCTACAAAAAGCTAGGCACTCCTACTCTGCATTACTGTATCACAAAATAAGGCAGAATGATTTAGTAAAACATATAAACCTTGAATATTTGGACTTGGTCAAAACTTACAGTATAGTATATTTAGTGTTTTTAACAGTCTGCACTGGTGTTCAAATTGGTAGGCATTTATGGACTTCAGATAGGGTGAGCTATTCCAACTTAAAGATATCATGAGTAATAATTTCAATGATTTACTGCTGCTGCTGCTAAGTCACTTCAGTCGTGTCCGACTCTGTGCGACCCCATAAACGTCAGCCCACCAGGCTCCCCCGTCCCTGGGATTCTCCAGGCAAGAACACTGGAGTGGGTTGCCATTTCCTTCTCCAGGGGATCTTCCCTACCCAGGGATTGAACCCGGGTCTCCCGCATCGCAGGCAGACGCTTTAACCTCTGAGCCACCAGGGAGGCAGCTCTGAAATTTGGTGACTGCCAGTTGCTTTCTGGTCGGGAACTTTTCCTCCTGTCCCTGGAAAAGGACAGTCTAAGGTGGGCAAGTAATGCTAAACGTGTCTGCAGGCTGGTGCCCGGGGACAAAGCGAGCACTGCTGGACTGTCCTTGACTGGAGCCCTGGCTGGAGTTCAAGGACATTTAGAGGACATGGAGGATGAGAACCGACACATTTAGTGCTGGTACGCTATATATATTTCATCATGTAATCTTCACGTTACACATTGTCTAACACCCATTCTCATCTCCTTTTTACAGAGGAGAGAACTTAATAGCAAAATTACCACGTGTAGAAGCAGATACTCTAAAAACAGCTCACCTTTGAAATACTCCACGAAAGCCATTTATAAAATAAAAAAGTAAAAATCATCCTGCATTCTAAAAAGCATCAGGCTATCTTGCTCAAACCTGGTGATTTTTGTTGCTCATTAAAAAGGTGGATCTCTTTGAACTTACATGTGAAATACGGTTCGTTTGTTTGTTTGCTAAGACCCAAGTGATGTGAATAGAGTGATGGATGGTTCCATCTTGTAGACCTTTCAAATGTCTTTCAAGCACAAAAATGTTGGGAACATAGAGAAAATCTTTAAATTTAACATTATAATGAGCTTCAACATCGTGAGACTTGAAATAACTTTTCCTGACACCTGTCTTTCCAAATCCCGGAAACTAAAGAGGAGTTAAAGGCTTAATGAATGACAGCACATTGCATCTCATTAACTGGATGGATGGACCTGCTCTCTGCCTAACGGCGGTCTTAGAACATTCTCGCCCAGGTCCACCACCTTAGTGACTGAGGTGCTCTGACAAACAGAACAAGCTCGCCCAGTGACTTCTGGCTTAAAGAGCAGCCTGCCTTTGTAGGCATTCCCTACAAAAGGCTGTTTCTATGAAACTTCAATTACTCCATTCTGACGTTTCCATTTTTACCAAGTCACCCACTTTATCCCATCTTTAGTAGCTGGCAGTGAGCACTTACTTCCTTCAACTTCCTCATCTTTGCAGGTTTCCTGGGAACTATATTAATATAACTGCAAAAGAAGAAAGAGAAACCTAGTTAGAGGGTAGATATTTAGATTGAAAATTTGAGCCTCTTTGGAAGTGTCTCGCCTTCGGCATCACAATATCCCACTGCATACCAACTTAAAACTAAAATCTAGGGCACCGTACATGCCCATATCAACATAAGACAGCAATGCCATTGCAGGAAAATGTCCGTGGTTGGCGATGCCATCGTTGGCACCACTCGGGAAAACGGTTCTCAAGTGGCATTGCTTTCCCTCACACGACATGATTAATCAAGAGGAGCCTTGGGAAGGACTCAAAGAGGAAAACTTTACAGGGTCACTCGTGGCTCATCCAGGGTGCACTACCGGCCAAAGTCAGGGCGGCGACCCGGACGCCCACGACTGCACTGTCCCACGTGTCTCACGGAATGTCGTCCTGGACCCGATCCTTCCAAAACCTGAACACTGGAAAGAGCCACAGGAATCACACGTGTATGAGCCCCACAGGTACAACTGTCAACAGCCTGAGGGCTTTTGAAGAGTCTTCCATATGCCTCAAAGACAGAACAGACGTTCTTAATGATAAAAAAAGAATACATTAAAATGTATATGTTAGTTAAGGCTTCCTCCTGATTTTAAAAAAATCTTTACGTATTTGAGGTTGTTCTTGACAATGATTTTAGCCCATCAGAGAAGGACTGACTAAGAGCTGGTGGATGGAAGGAAAAGGCATTTTTAAGCACTTACTGTGCAGTCGGGAGTCACAAGCTCAGATGCCTGCGGAGGCAAGAGAAAGGTGACGCTTGCGAAGGGTGGTGTTAGGGAATGGTGGGGTCTGCGGCTAGAGGACTGAGGGTCCCTCTGAGATGGACGGGGTGCGTAACTCCTGGGCGATGTTTTCCTATGGAAATGCAGGCAACTAAAAACTCAGTCCTTTTAAGCAATAGAATCCTCTATTTTTAAATGGAAACCAAAATTTCATATTACATGAACACCTCCATTATAAAATGTTGCAGTCAATTCAAACCTTTGAAAACTGTGAACTGAAGAGCCTGTACATCTTCAACTCACCACTGTTGGCTTGTAGGTCCCTTCCATGCACACTTCTGCTTGTCTCCAAATAGGTATTTTAGGGTTGAATCCCCAAATTACATATTTGACGATGAACATTAATCCCCCAAATTACACAACTTATTATCATGAAATGGAAAACAAAAGGTAAAAATAAATATGGGAAAATTAAACGGAGACGGCAATGGCACCCTACTCCAGTACTCTTGCCTGGAAAATCCCATGGGTGGAGGAGCCTGGAAGGCTGCAGTCCATGGGGTCGCTGGGAGGTGGACACGACTCAGTGACTTTACTTTCACTTTTCACTTTCATGCACTGGAGAAGGAAATGGCAACCCACTCCAGTGTTCTTGCCTGGAGAATCACAAGGACAGCGGAGCCTGGTGGGCTGCTGTCTATGGGGTTGCACAGAGTCGGACACAACTGAAGCAACTTAGCAGCAGCAGCAGCAGCAAGGCATAAAAAGATTGAACAGCCACAAAATGCTATTTATTATCTCCACATTGTCTGCCAAAGAACACCAAAACAGAATGGAAAGAGGGGGCAAGTGATTCCTCAGGGAGCCGGTGGACCTGGATCATTGAGCCAGGCGCCTGGAGGAGGTTTCTGGATGGACCTGGGTTTCCGTGGGGGTGTGGGGGGTTGGGGAGCAGGAGCTTGAAGCAGAGTCTAGATGCTCACGTGCAAGGCGNATTATCTCCACATTGTCTGCCAAAGAACACCAAAACAGAATGGAAAGAGGGGGCAAGTGATTCCTCAGGGAGCCGGTGGACCTGGATCATTGAGCCAGGCGCCTGGAGGAGGTTTCTGGATGGACCTGGGTTTCCGTGGGGGTGTGGGGGGTTGGGGAGCAGGAGCTTGAAGCAGAGTCTAGATGCTCACGTGCAAGGTGCCCCCCTGATGTTTCTGGAGAACAAGAGTGAGGCAGAAGCCCACCACGAGGGCCACGCCAGGCACTTCAAAGTGCTGTGTCCACTGCATCCTCACGACCCGCACTGGAGCGGACGTCAGCAAGCCCTGTTCCGATGAGGAGGCTGAGTCTCAGCGAGGCTGTTCAACCGGGTAAGTGCTACCACACGGAGGGAGCCAGGACCCTGTCCAGCCCAGGTCTCCCAGCCCAGAGACCACACTCCTCCTCCCCTGGCGGGCTGGCCTCTGCACACGCTCTTCCCCCCTCCCCATCCCCTGCTAGCGCTCAGGAGCAAGTGAGGGTTAGGAGACTCGCAGACAGACTGGGGTGCCACCGAGCTGCCAGAGTTTAACAGCACGTTCACTTTTTATCTCAACCATAAACTCCTAAGGTAAACAGGAAAAACTCCTACCATAATCCAGATTCTTTGGGGTCTCCCCAAACACACATGCATATACATACACATACACACCCATGCGTGCATACATGTGTGTGCGCGTGTATGCATGCGTTCACACATATGTGTGCACACATGCATGCACACAGAGTCGTGCATGCATACACGTATGCACATATATGTGCCACATGCACACATACACACACAAACATATACACGCACAATGCCTTGATCTACATCTTATTGTGAATACAACTTTCTCCACAAACCATTAATTCCAGGCTTTATGGGACATTTATCTTTTAAGTAATTATTAGCCTACAATATTTTGTTTTATAGAGAAAAAATTCTACTTCTCATCTCAAATTAATTTATTCCAGAAAGTGTAGGAAGTGTCTGAATGGTGGCTGATTTGGGTAGATTTTACGCTGCCTGTCTTCTCAATGTACCGTTTCACAGCCGTTATCATGAGAAGACCTCCGGGGCGGTTCATATATCATCAGGTTGCACTTCAAAGTTCATCCACTGGCGGCACAATTAGAAGCTTATTTGCTGGTGGAAATTAATTTTAACCACTCAACGGCTCAGTAAGTACAGAATATACATTCCGACAAGTGCTACCTCACTGATACCAACGTAAATTAAGCCCAGTTTTCAGAGCTTTATTCACCAACATCTGGGTTCCGATTTCATACTTCATTGATCTAAAAGATAGTGAAGAAGCGAAATCCAAATGCCTCTCCATGTTGAACTCTGCGTGCAAACCCCTCCCATCCATTCAATAGCAGTGAAGGTACATGGAAAATGCAAAATAACAGGGTCTTCACCACGTGGGAACCCTTCCTCCCCTTCCTGCTCAGTGAACTGGATCACCTTCCATTCCCTACAGAATATAATAATCGACCTTAAGAAATCCAGGAAGAGAAACACCTCAATGTCTTTCTCAATATTTCTGCCATGAATCCAAATCATTTTCAATAAGCCCTGAAAGTCTCTCCACCAAATGAGAGGTCTCCTGCGTCTCCTGTGCGAGCAGGTGGGTTCTCTACCACTGCACCACCTGGGGAGCCTCAGTCCAAATGCTCCCTCTTACCAACTATGATGTCTGTGGTTTTTCTTCAAAAAGCAATAGGATGTCAAGTCTGCACATCTGCAGATGCCATTCAGAACTTAGATTGCAAGCCAGCTAGCTCACAAAATACCTCTATCTGGGTGGCCCTGAAAAACTCAAGATACTGACAATTTGGAGGGCCCTTTGGATAGGGAGCATCCAGGGCATTTGGGAGGAGAAACTGGAAATCCCCTCCAGAACATCTCACTTTTATCTCGGGCCTCAAAGAATCTCCTCAAAACACAAATTCCGTGGAAAAGGAGTCATTTGCACTCAAAACATAAGTAAACTAACAAGGCTAGCAAGGACCACAAGAAAAAACCAGGTGAAATTAGAGAAGACAGAGGCAAGTTTCAAATACTGGGATTGCAGGTGCAGATCACAGGACAAGACCTCAACAAAAGGCAAACCTGAAAACGTATGCAGGATCAATAAACCCGAGAGAATGAAAC
This sequence comes from Philantomba maxwellii, assembly GCA_006410695.1. Lineage (NCBI taxonomy): Eukaryota > Metazoa > Chordata > Mammalia > Artiodactyla > Bovidae > Philantomba > Philantomba maxwellii. The sequence continues at coordinate 339,886 of SJYS01024345.1, forward strand.
GGAAGCTTTGAGCAAGAACCAGACAGCATGTTTGGAAATGAAAAATTAAATGCTTTAAAATTCAGTGAACAGGTTTAATAGGATAGGACACAGACAGAAAAATTAATCAGAAGATCCATGTGAAGAGAGTGCCCAGTTTACAGCACAAAGTTGAAAGAGAGAGAAAGATGAGAAAGAGGAGGTCTAAGCCAATGAAACAGGCCCGCCCACACCGACCCGGACACTGGAAGCAGAGCAGGAAGACCAGGCGGAGCGCCATCTGAAGAGGCTGGCTAAGAACTCCCGCGAGGCAGCGACGCCACCATCCGAGACATAGGGAGAGCCCGGAAAGCCGCACTTAGACACACCGCTTACAGCACAGCACCGGACTCAAACCGTGCATTTATTTCAAAAAGCTCATAAGGATAAAACATTACTTTCCAGAAAGCGAAAGATGATGGCTGATTTCTCATCAGCAACCACTGAGTTAGAAGACAATGAAAAGCGCCCTCCATGGACTGAACGACACTGTCAGCCACAGATTTATAACAAAAATACACAAAGAAAAAGGATGAGAAGACCACGGCTCTGGAAACCGTGGACTAAGGAACCCTGATCAACGTGTCCTCTTAAAAACAAGTAAAACTGGACAAATTGAAAAACACACAAGATAGTGAGGGGTTAGCAGAGTCCAGGAAAGAAAGGAAATAGAAAGAAAGAGCCCAATGTCTGGGGCCACTTTGGCTTAGGGGTAGTGGCTGCAGGGAGCAGAGAGGACGAACCACAGACAAAAGCGCTGGCTCAGGGCCCGCCAGCCACGGGGTCGTCATGACCCACTCTCCTGGAGACCCCTGGGTGGTCCGAACCATCCCACACTCTGAAGCTGTGTTAAACTGACCGTGACCTGGAATGACACCATTCAAATTATTTCTGCAAATAAGTTTTAAAAGTAAAAATGTGCAGCACAGAGAGATAATGAGGCAGGGGGAGAGAGAAGACAGCCTAACAGAGACGTAGCTGTAACAAGAGCTACTGTGGCTTCGGGCTGGACCACTCCTGCCCAGGAGACCCAGCAGCTAGATCTCCCGTGGATGCCTCACGACACGGATGAAGCTTCCTGCCATGGGCATGAGCCTGCAAGCACCTGCCCCGGTCAGGCCTTCGGATGTGACTGCACCAGCATCTTGATTGCAAACACACGAGAGTCTCTGAAGCAGAACCACTTGGCTAAGTTGCTCCGGACTTCCTCGTCAGAGGAACTGTGAGACAATAAACACTGTTTCCCAGCAGTAAGCTTGCATGAATAGGACACGCAGCAGTAGATAACCCACAGGCCCTCCGGGAGGAAGTCTCACCCACGTGCACCAGGAGGTGGGTGGAGGAATGTGCAAAATAGTGTGCTGCCTTAGCATGAGATTTAAAACAACCCCAATTATCCACCACGGATTGAATAAATAAACTGGTGTATCAGTCAACAAAATAATACCGAACAGTGAAAACGAATGACCTATAGTTACATGCGGCAGAGGAACCAGAGATCCAATTGCCAACATCCGCTGGATCAT